>MU668667.1:36221-60470 GCA_026770625.1 Nicotiana glauca
ATGGGATCAGTGGGAGTCCTTGGCTAGATGAGTTACAGTTCAGTTCTGAAAAGAAGCTCATAAAACTCTTAGGCAACGGGTAGCCTCAGATAATCAAGGAAAATGGTACTGCTAATTGGAGGTGATTTGACGAGAGTATTTGTCTTGGAAAGGGGTAATGTGATTAAACTGATGATACTTCGGTAGTATTGCAGCGCTTTCTTGTTAGATCGACTGCTGATATCTGAGTTTGTGTGATGGCACAGGGGAATTTTAGAATATCTTCCGTGGAATGCTTGGGTACTCGAGGTGTAATATGTATTCATATTGCGGAAATTGGGATCAGGTACAGTGATTCGTGTGCTATATGGAGTTAGAGACTGAGAGTTCTCAGGTGCAGACTATGTAGTAGTTGTGGATCGTGTGTATTGGTACCGTTAGTGGCTATTGGGATTTAGAGGCCCGAGTGGATCTTTCTTTGCTTGTTATATTAGATTTTGGATATGATATTGGGGTGTAGACTGGTTGTCTCAGTGTTGGGTTATTCTAGACTATTGTGCTATGGTCTATGTCGGAAAATGCCACAGGTTGCGTGGCGAGGTGCATCATATTATGTTCTAGCAGAATGGTTTGCATTTCAAAGACCAGCGGACGACTAGAAAGGATTGTTTTTCTTAATTGGGCCTTCGTGGTGGATGTCTGTGTAGAGGTTTCTACCATTGATTCAGTTCCGGCATTGAGGGACTTTGTCGGATGCGTTTCTTGTGGTCGAGCATGTCGACGGGTGAGGTTGTGGATTTCGGTATTTATTTAGTGTCGGGCACCGTATCGTATGACTCCGGCAGGATTTATAGTGGAGGAAGGAGTAGCTTCAGGCTTCTTGGTATTGAGTTCGTTGGCAGGCCGATGTGGCTACGTATTTGGCTTGAGTTAGCTTGGTCAGTTCCGAGTTGAATTGTTGAGGGATAGGTTGATTCGATCGTTATTGAACTTGTTAGTGATATGGGGAGATCTATGAGTTGCTTTTTCTGTGTAGTGAGGCATTGTGATTTGTTGGATATGGGCACATGTGAATGTTGAGGATTCATAAAGAAAGTCGATCGGGAAAACTAATGGGGTGTTGATCGATAAATGGAGTATTGGTTATGGCCTATCAGGTTGCGTGTCGTATGTTATTTGTTTCATCATGGGTGTAATGAATTGCTTTGGGTTTAGACATCAAATTATGCGTGGATGTCAATTTTGAGCATGGCTACTTGAGGTGTTTCATGTGTATCAGTTTTTGGATAGGATCGCGCATTGTGGCGAGGCTACGCGGGGGTATGACCCTTCGGGGGTAGATTCAGGTATTCTATTTCTACGATATGAGACTGGGTCTCAGCCTTGTGTGTAATGGTACTGATGAGCTTGAGGTACAACTCTTTCGTTTGAGTCATTTTTCATGATTTGAGTATGTTCAGACCGTTTCTTATTGGTGTGTGTATTATGCAAGTTGTAGCTTAGGCCAGTATTGAGGTGTCATATCACCTGAGTGGTGTGTTGGATTTGAGTTGATCGTTGGGGTCATTAATGAATATGAACAGATTTGATTTCAGCTTGTTGGAAGGATAATATCGAGGTTCGGCCCGGAAATCTGTTGTGATATTAGTCAAAAGGGAAATGGCTTCATGAATGGTTGATCTGAGAAATGGTTACGGTTTATTGCGTGTTTCATTTATTGTTGGCAGTATATGAAAGTGTTAGAATAAGACTTTAGCTAATAAGAGGTTTTCTATCGGTATTTAGTTATCGTGGGCAACTGTTGTAATAGGGGCTATCGTTTCGAGTGTTTGGATTATGTGGTATATCAGATGGTCTCACCTGAGGTGGCAGGTATGGGTTATTACAGCTAGTTCGAGTTAATTCTGAGTATAGAAGTGAGGTTCTGACCTTGTGCATGATTGCGGAAAGTGCAACGTGTTTCTACAGTTTATGGTCTAGATGGACAGTGAAATTTCAGCTATGTTGTGTTGTCGGACCTATATGAGATAGGGTGATGTGGGATCACCCCGGGTATATGCTTGGTAAAGTTATTCAGCTGTTGGTTGGCTTCTAGGACAACTTTGGGTACGCTCGAGGATGAGCGTTGGTTTAAGTTGGGGAGGATGTGACTACCCGACCCGTCGTCTCGTGAGTTACCACTCCGTTTCCCCCATTTTATGCTTCTTCATGTTTCATTATCAGTAATTGGTGTGTTAGAGTCTATTTGGATTGGTTTTGGTAGAAAATGAGACACTTAGTCTCTTTACGGAAGGTTTGATATGGAAGTCAACCGGATGTTAACTTATGAGTTATAGGGCTCGGATGCAAATTTCGGTGATTCAGTTAGCTTCGGGGGATGATTTGTGACTTAGGAGTGTGATCGGAATTGATTTTGGAGGTCCGGTGTAGAATTAGGCTTGAATTGTCGAAGTTAGTATTTTGGCGATTTCGGATTGATAGGTGAGATTTTGATCTGAGGGTCGGAATGGAATTTCGAGAGTTGCTGTAGCTTCAATATGTGATTTGTGATGTGCGTGCAAAATTTCAGGTCATTTGGACTTCATTTGGTTGGGTTTTTGATCGAATGCGAGTTTCGGAAGAATTTGGAGAACGTAGGCTTGAAATTGATGATAATTGAGGATTTTTATGTTGTTAGATGTATTTTTATGATTGGAACAAGTTTTAATAGGGTATTGGACCATGTCTGTGCTTTTGGTTGAGGTCTCGGGGGCCTCGGGGTGATTTCGGATGGCTATCGGGGTGAAATTTGAATTTAGGAATGGCAGATTTTGCTGGTATCTGGTATGCTCGCTTTGCGGAAATGGACCGCAGAAGCGGTTCCGCAGAAGGGTAATCTTGGTCGCAAAAGCGATCTGGAGCTAAGTTGGGTAGTTTCGCAGAAGCGGAACACATTTCGCTTAAGCGAGTCCGCAGAAGCGGACATGCGGTCGCAGAAGCAATTTTGGCCTGGAGGTGAGGTTCCGCAGAAGCGGAAATTTGTGTCGCAGAAGCGGCCCTTGAGTTTTAATGAAAATCCGCATAAGCGGACAAAAACTGCAGAAGCGGTTGCGTGGAAGCGGGCATGGGGACCGCAGAAGCGGAAATCCTTGATGCCAGAAGGTTTTTATATTCATTTTTGTTCCGCGAGGCTTATGTTATTTCCACCATTTTTGAGCAATTTCGAGAGCTCTTGGACGGAATTGAAGGGAGATTTTGATTGCAGGTAATTTCCTTGGCTTAATACATGAGATTATGATAAATCTAACATGGAAATTGGTTGAAATTCTTCAAAAGGGGTAAAACTAGGGTTTGAGGTTTTGATATTTCAAAATTGAGATTTGATAGGTCATTTGAGCTCGTAATTGGGAGTTCTTGGTATGTATGAACTAGTGGCAAGACGAGGAATCCAATAATGTGAGTTTTGTAATTTTTTGAGTAGCGGGCCCGGGGCTCGGGTTTTGCTAGTTTCGAGATTTTTGCTATTTCTAGATTGTTTTCGATTGGGTATTGTTTCCTTAGCATATTGTGATGTATTCACTCTGATTTTGGTTAGATACAACGCGCTTGGAGGCCGGTTTGAGGGGCAAAGGCATCGCGGGCTAGAGATTTCACCGGTTCGAGGTGAGTAATACTTGTAAATGATATCCTCAGGGTTTGAAACCCCGGATTTGCACATTATAGTGCTGTATTGAGGTGACTTGCATGTCAAATATGAGCATGAGGTAGAGCACCGTTGGGGATTGTGACTTGGTCCGTCCCGGTTGTTGATTTTACCGCATATTTCACAATGACTTGTTGTTATTCACTATGACTTAGGCTTATTTCCATACTTGGGGCTTATTGCTGACTGTTTGAACTCCTTGTGAGCTATCATCACTATTTTCCTCACTATTTGATATATTATTTGAACTCAGTCCGTTTGAATTACACTATTTCATGAACTCAGCTATATTTTTACTCAACCTTGAGTTTTAACTGATATTTGAACTGTTGTTTGAGCTAAGCATTATTGTTTTACTGATGCCCGAGGGGCTTATGATTATTTTTTTGGACTGATTGAGGCCGAGAGCCATATGTGAGGATATGTTGAGTGATGTGAGGAGGCTTTCAGGCCTCGAGCGTATTATGAGGAGGCTTTTAGGCCTCGAGTGTATAGTGAGGAGGCTTTCAGGCCTCGAGTGTATTGTGAGGAGGCTTTCAGGCCTCGAGTGTATTATGAGGAGGCTATCAGGCCTCGAGTGTATTGTGAGAAGGCTTTCAGGCCTCATGTTGATATGTACAGGCTTTCAAGCCTTATGATGATATAGCGCTTGGGCTGTAGGAGCCCCTCCGGAGTCTGCAACCCCACAGTGAGTGCGGGTACCCATCTAGAGCGGATACATTTTAGACAGTGGTAACAATGGCACTATTAAACGCATTTTGGTCAGGTATCAATGACTGACCAGTCAGGTAACAATGACTGACCAGTGGTAAAAATGGCACTGTAATACGCGTGTTGGTCAGGTAACAATGACTGACCAGGAACATGAATCATGCCCGAGGGGCCGGAACTGTTTTTGAGATATTGCCTGAGGGGCGAACTTGATGTGCTCATCTTGCATATTTACTTGACTTTTTACCTGTTATACTGAGGTATTTATGCCCGAGGGCGGATTTTTTTGTGCTTATCAGCACTAACTGTTTTGAAATTGTTTTCGTAATTATTGAAAAGACCATTTTCAAAAAAGATTTGAACTGAGCCAAGGTATTTCTAAAGATATCACAGATTTTACTGTTTTCTCATAAAGTTGTACCCGGCTTCTATACAACATGTTGGTTGCTTTACATGATTTCTTGCTGCTAAGTTATTATTTACCTTTATTACTCACTGAGTTGGAATACTCACTTTACTCCCTGCACCTCGCGTGCAGATGCAGGTATTTTGTCACCCAGTAGCGGGTTTTGAGCTGATCAAAGGCTAAGTTAATGGAGATTAGCGAGGTGACTGCCAGCATTCGCATCGTCGCGTGTTCTTCCTTGTTGTATTAGTCCTATTTGTATATTTCAGACTTGTAGTGGTAGTTATACTCTAATAGTTGCTCGTGACTTTTGACACCCTGATTTCGGGCTGAGTCGGGATGGGTTCCCTGTTTTATCACGTTATTCCGCATTATGATTTTATTATCTATGATTCAGACTTATTCATGCTAAGTAACTTTTAAAAGAGGTATTGTTGTTTTGCTGGTTGGCCTTGTCTTCATAAGAGGCGCCATCACGACCGGGTTTGTGGAATTGGGTCGTGACATATTGCCTTTGTATTTCCTCCTCACAATCCCTCATTGACTCGTGTAGTTCAATTCCCATTTCACCACACAATTCCAATGTTGAACAATGCTTGGAATGTGACTTCAAACCTCCAACTTGCAATTTTTCTCGAATTTTGACATTCTCTTTTTCCCCCGGACTAGGGTCAATCTCAACCAAATTTTCATTTACACCGGTTGACTCTAATTCCATATTTTTATTGGCATCAATAACGCTCATGGAGTCAGTTGGCGGATGTTCAAATCTTGATTCCTCAAAGTAGAGCTCACTTTCTTCCTCGAAATCGAACTCTTCTTGACTTCCTTCCACACTCTCAAGTTGGTAGGCATAGTGAGCCTCAACCAATTTTTATATTTGCTCCTCCAAAGTGCGGATGTGTTCATCATTGTAAGCCAAGCCTTGTTTCAAGCCCTCGAGTGTAAAATAGTTGTTCTCCTTATTTTCAAGAATGGTAGCTCCAACAGGAGCATCATCTTCTCATTTTGAGCGTTTTAGAGTTCTTCCTGGTTTTGATCAAGCGCCAAGGAAGGATTTTTGGCTTCCACATCCAAGAAACATTATTGGTTATCATTAACTTTCGAGGATTTTTGGACCTCTAAAGCTTCAAGCATTTCTCCCATTTGTGAGTGCAACCTTTCAAGCGCTAAGTCATTTTGGAGACTATTTTCCAAAAGCTCCTCCAAGGCACTTTGCTTTTTGTTTTCTCCTTCATGTAGGCATTCTAGCATGAGCTTGAACTCTCCATTTTGATCATGCTCAACTTCTTCCACTTCCAAAGCCCTATAATTTTTATCACAAAAAGTAAAATCATCATAGCGGGGACTTGGGGAAGGGAAGGACAAGTAAGCACAATACTCTTAATGGTCATTTTGACAATCACACTTATCACAAATACTACACTCATGGGTTTGAGATTGTGCGCATAATCCATCCCGAGAGAATTTAAATAATTTAGCCACGAGTGTGGACCTCCACAATAAGGACAAGGGTCATCAAAGTATGAAAAATTACCATCCGACCAATTTTTATTAAATGATGCTATTTTTCAAAAATAAGAAAATAAACAAGAAACAAACAAGAAAAATAGACCAAGGTAATAAAATTTAATTACACAAATATTCACATGTTTGGACCAAAGCACTTACGCTTATTTCTCAAACAACCTAAATTACGCCAAATTATTCTCCGGCAACGGCGCCAATTTTGGTGACGTCCAAATCCACCACTAAAAAGTAAATGGATACAGTCACATGCAATATAATTTACCCAACTATGAGTCGGGATCGAATCCTACAGAGAATAATATGTAGGCGATTAGGAATGTAAGAGAATTATCACTTGTTATGCAATGCCAAACACTAAGAATTGATTTAAAAAAGATTTCTACCTAAATGCGAAGATGTAAACTAACCTAGAAAGCAAGTAAAATTATCAATGGCTACAAGGATGAATGCATATGGAATTACACTCAAGTAACAAACTAATGTATTTCACGATTTTACACATATGAGCGAGTTTATGTTAATTAGCCACGATTAGTAATTCTATATTAGCTTCTTCCAAAGACTAACAAGACTTCATAATTGAATTATCCCTAAAACAATTAAGAGATTAAGCACTCCCGAATATGGCCACAAGTAGTTCAATCATATCCGTAGGTAGAATTTATAAAATGAGGGTTAACGCCTCAAGTTCTTATTAATTAATCTTTCCCAACCCCAAATTATATTTTCCAAAATTAATTCGGAGTTAATGGGCGAGTCCTAGGGTTATCTAATCCATTTGGAAACATTAAAGAACAAGAATAATTAAAGTAACAATAACTCACTTCATAAAAAGATAAAAATCATTCAATACATAAGCACAATAAGGTATTTAATCCACATTTTAACTATGAATATTTCCATAAACAAGATTCAAGTGCTGAAAATAAATATTACATACTTAAATATTCAATACAAAGCAAGAAAATGAAGAGATAAAGGTAAATGGGTAAGAAATCCTTAACCACAAGCTTGAAATCTTCAAGTCCTAAATGTGTGTGCAAACCCTAACTTCAAGGCTTGTTCACTCTAGTTCTAAGAACTGAAAATATGCCAAAATATCCCTCAAATATCTGCTAGGTCATGTATAAAAATGATTTGGGGATAAAAATGTGAAATGTTAAAACTGCCCAGCACATGACTAGAAAGTACACTGTGCGTTCGCAACTGGAGATATGCGATCGCAGAGAATGAATTCCCTGAGGTATGCGATCGCATAGGCTGCCCTGCATTCGCACATGTATGTTGACCAACTGTTGACTGGACTTTGCCTTATGCATTCGCAAGTGTTCATACGCGTTCGCACTATTTCATAGGCTTAAGATTATGCGATTGCATTAAGAACTATGCGATTGCACAGTGTAAAAACTAGGCAGACTTTATTTTTCCATTTTAGCTCCTTTTTGACTTGTTTTCACGTGGTTTCTTCACAATTATCCCTACATCACTTGACACCTGGAATATATTAATAAACATCAATAAAATGCCTTAGTTTCTCAATAAAATTATACAAAGGACTAAGTATTAAGAGGAGATAAGTTGGTAAAATACCAACTTATCTCCAGACGAGCTCCTCAAAACTTTGAATAATTTCCAGGATCCCGATCTGATATGTATGAAATTCCCATGTGACCTTTTACAACATGCACTCCAAAACATGAGAAGAACCAAGACCAAGCATCTTTTGACTTCTTATAAACAATTGAAAATGCTAACGGGAATATCTGCCCATTTGCATCTGCAGTCACATCAATTAACATCTTTAAGTCATACTTTTTATAAATATAAGTTCCATCAATGGATATAACACACTACTAGAAATCCGAAAAAAGATGACCAAAACTTAGCGACCAAAGTTAGTCTGTGGGAAAAAGAGACCGAAGTTGGTCGCTAAACTAGTGAAAATAATAAAATAAATAAAAGAAACAAAATAGCGACCAAGTTTGGTCGCTACTTGATCGCTATATTAGTCAAAATGTTGACTGGACTGGTCAGACTTTCTTGGTCAAATATTTACTGAGATTAGCGACCAATGTTGGTCGCTAAAATGGGACCCACCTTCAAAATTTTAATAATTATATTATTACTTTAAAAAAATTATAAAAAATAAAAATATATATATAGTATAAAATGGCGATAGGCAATAGCGACCAACTTTGGTCGCTTAAATGGGACCCAGTTATACAATTTTAATAATTATATTATTAATTGAAATATTATATGAAATATAATTAAATCTGATTTAAATATAGCGACCAACTCTGGTCGCTAAGCTAAATTCTTGAAAAAATATCAACCAAAGTTGGTCTCTATTCAGGTCAACAATGGTCAAAATTAAAAATCACTTTTGTATTTACTATCTAAATGATATAAAAGTAAGCCGTTAATACTTTTGTAATACAAGTGATGAATAGTACTACGAACCGTGCGTGTGTGTCTCTCTATATATATACTTACGCTATACTATGCACTGAGTATAAGTGTATTAGGTAGTATTATATCGAATATAACTTATATTTTGTGACGACCCAAAGGGTCATAATCGAATTTCTCTCTTTTTCCGCGCTTTTGAGGCCTTGAAAATTTTATTTTTACTTGCCTCGACTTGCGTGCACACTCCGGGCGTGTAGATGGAAGGCTTAAATATGAATTCTGTGTGAAAAATAATGAATTTTAATATTAATATAACTTTGGTCAATATTTTGGGTAAATGGATCCGGACCTGAGATTGGACGGTCCCGGAAGGTCCGTAGGAAAATATGGGACTCGGGCATGTGCCCGGAGTCGAATTCCGAGGTCTAGAGCCCGAGAAAAGAATTTTTCTGTGAAATTATTTTTTTGAAATTATTAAGGAAAAAGGAAGTGAAAATTGATTAAAAGACTGTGATATCGGGCTCGTATTTTGGTTCCGAAGCCCGGTACAAGTTTTATATGTGATTTAAGCGCTTTCTATAAAGTTTGGTTGAAATCGGACGTCGTTTGACGTGTTTCGGACTATAAGTTCCAAACTTGAAAGTTTATGAAGTTTAGAAGAATATCATGTGATTTGAGGCTTGATTCTATTTATATGATGTTATTTTGGCGATTTGATCGCACGAGTAAGTCCGTAGGATATTTTTAGGCTGTGTGTATGTTTGGTTTGGAGCCCCGAGGGCTCGGGTGAGTTTTGGATAGGTGTCGAGTTGCATTTTTGAACTTTGAAAAAATATTGCAGGTCAAGTCTGGTGTCTTTGTATTCGCGAAGTTTTTTTCGCAAAAGCGATATCGCAAATGCGAATATCTTATCGCAAATGCGAGAAATGGGGGCTTCAGCTTGGGTCGCAAATGTGACAATGGCATTCGCAAATGCGAGGATGGTAAGTCACAAATGCGACATGGTTTTCGCAAATGCGAACCTCCCCCTTTCCTCCAGTGTTCGCAAATGCGAATACTGTGCTTGCAATTCTCAGGATTTGCGAACCCAAATTCGCAATTCCCATATCCGAGGCCTGCATTTTTCATACTTAGACGAATTTTAAACCCATTTTCTTCATTCTTTCAAAACGCAAACTCCATAGACGATTTTCAAGCACAAACCTTCTTCACAAATCATTTGTAAGTCAACTTTTACTTAATTTCTTCAATCTCTAACATCATTAAACATGTTTTTATCTTAAAATCAATTATTTCCATGGGTGAAAATGGGAATTTTGGGTAGAACCTAGGTTTTCTTAAAATTGGGGATTTGAACCTAGGTTACCTAATTCCTAAATGTTGAGTACGGTGTATAAGCATGATGACGAGTATCTATACACCGGTATCAAGCATGACCGTGGGTCCTTGTTTGTACTTATTCCGATATTGTTATGACTCTATCATGTTAATTGATGAATCCTATCAAATGTGAAGAGTATGAGGATTGATTGTGGGTTGTAAATTCTTTGGAGCGTTGGCTCGAACAATAAAAAGATTATTGTGTAAGAAATAAAGGAAATAGAAGGTATTATGATTAATCCCTTGCAGGGATGGTTTGAGTATATTGATTATTCTCCCTTGCCGGAATTTAGCTGTTAATTGTGTAATTCCCTTGCCGGGACATTACTTATTATTTGTTTATTCCCTCGCCCCGTTTGGTTGTGATTGTTGTTTGGGTGAGGAAGAGTGATAATGCATGAAGGGTCATTCGGTGCCATGTTTTGATTATATTTGCACGAAGGGTCATTTCGTGCCATGTTTTGATTATATTTGCACGAAGGGTCATTTCGTGCCATGTTTTGATTATATTTGCACGAAGGGTCATTCCGTGCCATATTTTGATTATAATTGCACGAAGAGTCATTCTGTGCTATGTTTTGATTATATTTGTATGAAGGGTCATTCCGTGCCATGTTTTGATTAATTATGCATGAAGGGACATTCCGTGCTCCGATTTGATTATAATTGCACGAAGGATCATTCCGTGCCATGTTATGAGAGTTATGTGAGGGAAAGCATAAAGGGTGATGCCATGCACTTTATTTGATTGCTTTTGGCAAGAATGAAAGTAAAAGCACGAAGGTTTATGCCGTGCAACTGTTGATTTTTCCTGCTCTCGTTAATTATGGTTATTGCCCTGTTTCTTACTTAAATTGTTGAATTTATATCTGAATTGTACTTCCCCATAGTATGCTTCGCTCCCTATTAACTGTTTAATTTCTGTATTCTTTCCTTTTATTTCATATATATACATTGAACTGCAAAAGGTTGGTTTGGTAGTCCTGTCTAGCCTCGTCACTACTTCGCCGGGGTTAGGCCAGGCACTTACCAGCACATGGGGTCAGTTGTGCTGATGCTACACTTCTATGCTCTTTTGTACAGATCACGGTACTAGAGTAGCTTTTGGACCACAGCAGTATGATATTGACCGGTAGCTGACTTTAATCTAGGGACTTACGAGGTAGCCTAGCTGGCGTTCGCAGGCCGAAGTCCCTTTCCATGCTTTCAGTTTGTTTTCATTGTACCGAGACAGATATTTATATATTTCTATTCAGACTTATTTGTAGCACTCTTTAGTAGTTCGTGAGATAGCGACACCAGTCTTGGGTAGAGAAATATTAAACTTCCGCATTTTGGGTTTTCAGTTATTTATGTTTTAAAGACTTCCGCTCTTAGTTAAATGACTCGTTATTCTTATTATTGTTGGGTTTTCTTCAGAAAATGTTTAAATGCTTGGCTTGCCTAGCTCCGACAGTAGGCGCCATCACGACTCCCGACGGTGGGAAAATCCAGTCATGACAAGTTGGTATCTGAGCTCTAGGTTACACATGTCTCGCTACTCACGGACAAACTTGGTAGAGTCTGAGGGATCGGTACGGAGACGTATGTATTTATCCCCAGAGGCTATGGAGTTAGGAAAATCTCACTTTTGTTCATTCTTGTCATGCGATTCTGTTTTTCAAATAATGATTGTCTTTCTACTCTATTCTTTCAAAGATGGCGAGAACACGTGGTTCCTCTTCTACCGCACAGCAGCCCGAGCCCCCAGCAACAGCTCCTGCGAGGGTCAGAAGCCGAGGCCGTGCCAGAGTCCGAGGCAGGGGCATAGCTCAGCCCGAGCAGTAGTCCCAAAAGTGGAGCCTCATATTGACTATGATAAGGAGGTTCCAGCCCCAGCAGCTCCGGTGGGCCCAGCTTAGGTCCCAGAAGGGGTCATGGTCACCCTAGATTTTCAGGACGCTTTGGTCAGATTGGCAGGCTTTATGGAGAGCGTCACTAGAGCGGGTTTGTTTCCAGTAGTACCAGCCACTTCTCAGGCTGGTGGAGGAGTTCAGACTCCTGCTACACGTGCTCCGGAGCAGGTAGCTCCCCAGGCTCATGCCCCAGTAGTTTAGCCAGCTGTGGCAGCTCAGCCAGGTATTGCAGCCCAGACTAGTGACGGAGCGGCGATGTCGTTGGATTCTTTGTGGAGACTTGATTGGTTCTCCAAGCTCTTTATCAGCGGTTCTTCATCAGAGGATCCGCAAGATTTCTTATTCAGCTGCCATGAGATCCTTAGGACTATGGGTATTGTGGAGACCAATAGGGTCGACTTCGCCACCTTTTGGCTTGCAGGATCCGCCAAGACTTGGTGGAGGGACTATTGCCTATCTAGACCAGCAGGGTCTCCAGCATTGACATGGGATCGGTTTGCAGAGTTGTTTTTGGAGAATTTTCTCCTAGTTACTCAGTGGGAGGCACTTCACAGGCAGTTTGAGCACCTCCAGCGGGGCTCCATGACAGTCACACAGTATGAGACTCGGTTCATTGATTTGGAATGCCATGCTATTGTTATACTCTCCATAGAGAGAGAGAGAGGGTTCAGAGGTTTATCGATAGATTGATTCAGCCGATTCGTCTCCAGATGGCTATGGGAGCTGGTAGTGAGATTTCCTTTCAAGAGGCGGCTAATGCGGCCTGCAGAGTTGAGATGGCCCTTGCATGGGTAGGTGCTCAGGTGTCGAATAAGAGGCCTTGTCATTCTGGTAGGTTCAGTGGTACCTCATCTGGATATAGGGATTCTTATGGTAGAGGCCATTCACTGAGACCCTTTCAGTCAGCTCTCCATGTTTCTCATGGTACTCCAGGTGGTGGTGGTTCTCAGCAGCATTATTCTGATTAGCAGCCCATCAGTGCACCTCCACTTCAGAGCTTCCAGGGAGGACATTCAGGTCGACAGGGCCAGCAGTGTCAGCAGGCGAGGGCTTGTTATGGTTATGGTGACCCCAGTCACATTGTTAGATTTTGCCCACGAGCCTCGAGTAGCTCTTAGCAGCAGGGTCCTCGCCCCATGATTTTGGCGCCAGGTGATCCACAGCTTGCCCAGCCAGCTAGAGGCGGAGGTAGGGATCATACAGGTAGAGGTAGAGACCGTAGAGGTGGAGCTCGGACCGGCAAAGGTAGAGGTCAGCCAGTAGCCGATCGTCCCAGAGACATGGTTCAGGGAGGTGGGGCCCAGCTCGGGTGTTATGCTTTGCCAGCCAGGCTAGAGGCTTAGTCTTCGAATGCTATTATTATAGGTACTATTCTGGTCTGTGATAGGGATGCTTCAGTGCTATTTGACCCTGGGTCTACGTATTCATATGTGTCGTCTTATTTTACACCCTACCTGACTATGCCCAGTGATGCCTTGGGTATTCCTGTTTATGTATCTATACCGGTGGGTGAATCTATAATGTTCGACCGAGTTCATCATTCCTGTGTGGTAGTGTTTGAGGGTCTTGAGACCTATATTGATTTATTGTTTTTAGACATGGTGGATTTCGACGTTATATTAGGGATGGATTGGTTTTCCCCGTATCATGCTATCTTGGATTGTCACGCCAAGACCGTGACCTTGAATTTTCCAGATTCGCCTCGATTGGAGTGGAGAGGGACCCCGAGACATGCCACCCGTAATGTTATTTCTTTTGTGAAGGCTCGACGTATGGTCGAGAAGGGGTGTTTAGCTTACCTGGCGTATGTTCGCGACTCCAGTGTAGAGGTTCCTTTTATTGACTATGTTCCTATTGTTCGAGAGTTCCCCGTGGTTTTCCCTTCAGACCTGTCGGGTATGCCGCCTGACAGGGATAATAATTTCTCTATTGATCTGGCCCTAGGCACGTAGCCCATTTCTATTCTACCGTATCGCATGGCCCCAGCAGAGTTGAAGGAGTTAAAAGACCAGTTTCAAAATTTTCTAGAGAAGGGTTTTATCAGGACTAGCATTTCTCCTTGGGGTGCGCCGGTGTTATTTGTGAAGAAAAAGGATGGATCGATGATGATGTGCATTGATTATTGGCAGTTGAACAAGGTGACGATAAAGAACAAGTATCGACTGTCAGGGATTGATGATTTTTTTGACCAGCTTCAGGGTGCGAAGGTGTTTTCAAAGATAGAATTGAGGTCTAGCTACCATCAACTGAGGATTAGGGCGTCTGATGTCCCTAAGATAGCGTTCCGCACTCGGTATGGGCATTAGGAGTTTTTGGTCATGTCATTTGGGTTGACCAATGCCTCAGCAACATTTATGGAGTTGATGAACCGAGTGTTCAGGCCTTATTTAGACTTGTGCGTGATAGTTTTTATTGATGACATTCTAGTGTACTCCCGCAGCCAGGAGGAGCACGAGCAGCACCTCAGAGTGGTTTTTCAGACTCTGAAGGATAGTCAGTTGTATGCTAAGTTCTCGAAGTGCGAGTTCTGGTTGAGTTCAGTTGCATTTCTGGGTCATGTTGTATCAGTAGAGGGTATTCAAGTAGACCCGAAGAAGATTGAGGCAGTCAAGAACTGGCCTCGACCAACATCAGCTACTGAGAGTCAGAGTTTCTTGGGGTTAGCAGGTTATTACCGCCGGTTCGTAGAGGGATTTTCATCCATAACAGCCTCGATGACCAGGTTGACCCAGAAGGGTGCCCGGTTCAGATGGTCAAACGAGTGTGAGGAGAGCTTTCAAAAGCTCAAGACAGCTCTGATTACGGCACCGATATTGGTTTTGCCCACAGGCTCAGGACCCTATACAGTTTATTGTGATACTTCCCGTATTGGGCTTGGTGCGGTATTGATGTAGGATGGCAGAGTCATTGCTTATGCTTCGAGGCAAGTGAAGATCCACGAGAAGAATTATCCGGTTCATGATCTAGATTTGGGAGCCATTGTTCATTCTTTGAAGATTTGGAGGCATTACTTATATGGTGTGACGTGTGAGGTGTACACTGATCACAAGAATTTGCAATACTTGTTCAAGCAGAAGGAGTTGAACTTGAGGCAGCGGAGGTGGTTGGAGCTATTGCAGGATTATGATGTTACTATTTTATACCACCCGGGGAGAGCCAATGTGGTGGCCGATGCATTGAGTAGGAAGTCTGCCAGCATGGGTAGTCTTGCTTATGTTCCGGTCAACAAGAGACTACTTGCTTTGGATATTCAGGCCTTGGCCAATCGGTTTGTGAGGTTGGACATTTCTGAGCCTAGCAGAGTGTTAGCTTGCACGATCACTTGTTCTTCATTATTGGAGAATATCCGTGATCGGCAGTTTGATGATCCCCATTTGTGTGTCCTGAGAGACACGGTGCAGCGTGGAGGTGCCACGAAGGTGACTTTAGATGATGATGGTGTTTTGAGGTTGCATGGGCGAGTTTGTGTGCCCAATGTCGATGGGATTCGCGAGTTGATCTTAGCGGAGGCTCATAGTTCTCGGTATTCTATTCACCCAGGCACCGCGAAAATGTACCAGGACTTGTGGCAGCATTATTGGTGGCATAGGATGAAGAAAGATATTGTTGCATATGTGGCTAGGTATTTGAAATGTCAGCAGGTCAAGTATGAGCATCAGAGGCCCAGTGGTTTGTTTCAGAGGATTGAGCTTCCCGAGTGGAAGTGGGAGAGGATTACCATGGATTTCGTTACTGGACTTCTGATGACTCAGAAGAAGTTTGATGCTATTTGGGTCATTGTTGATAGGCGGACCAAGTCAACGCATTTTATTCCAGTTGCAACCACTTATTCATCGGAGAGGCTAGCTGAGATCTACATCCGGGAGATTGTCCGCCTTCATGGGGTGCGACATCTATCATTTCGGACCGGGGTATGCAGTTTACCTCGCTCTTTTGGAGGACAGTTCGGCAGGAGTTAGGCATCCAGGTTCAGTTGAGCACAACGTTCCATCCTCAGACGGACGGCCAGTCCGAGAGGACTATTCAGATATTGGAGGATATGCTCCGAGCCTGTGTCATTGATTTTGGAGGCTCGTGGGACCAATTTTTGCCTTTAGCAGAGTTTGCCTACAACAACAGCTACCAGTACAGCATTCAGATGGCTCCATATGAGGCATTGTATGGTAGGCGATGTCGGTCTCCATTCTGATGGTTTGAGCCGGGAGAGGCTCGGTTGTTGGGTACAGACTTAGTTCAAGAGGCCTTAGATAAGGTCAAGATCATTCAGGAGAGGCTTTATTCCGCTCAGTCTAGACAGAAGAGTTATGCGGATCGTAAGGTTCGAGATGTAGCTTTCATGGTTGGTAAGCGAGTCTTGCTTCGAGTGTCGCCTATGAAGGGCATGCTGAGATTTGGGAAGAAGGGCAAGCTTAGCCCTAGGTTCATTGGTCCATTTGAGATTCTAGATCGTGTGGGAGAGGTGGCTTAAAGACTTGCCTTGCCACCTAGCTTGTCAGCCGTGCATCCAGTGTTTCATGTGTCCATGCTTCGGAGGTATCACGGCGATCCAGCCCACGTGTTAGATTTCAGCACTGTCCAGTTGGACAAGGATTTATCTTATGAGGAGGAGCCGGTAGCTATTTTAGACCGGCAGGTTCGTCAATTGAGATCTAGGAGTTTTCCCTCTGTTCGTGTTCAGTGGAGAGGTCAGCCCCCTGAGGCCTCAACCTGGGAGTTCGAGTCTGATATGTGGAGCCGTTATCCACATCTTTTCCCCGACTCGGGTACTTCTTTCTTTTGTCCATTCGAGGACGAACGATTGTTTTAGAGGTGGAGAATGTGACGACCCAAAGGGTCATCATCGGATTTCTCTCTTTTTTCGCGCTTCTGAGGCCTTGAAAACTTTATTTTTACTTGCCTCGACTTGCATGCGCAGTCTGGGCGTGAAGCCAGAAGGCATAAATATGAATTCTATGTGAAAAATGATGAATTTTGATATTAATATAATTAAAGTTGACTTTGGTCAATATTTTGGGTAAACGGACCCAAACCCAAGATTGGACGGCCCCGAAAGGTCCGTAGGAAAATATGGGACTTGGGTATGTGCCCGGAGTCGAATTTCGAGGTCTAGAGCCCGAGAAAAATTTTTTCTTGTGAAATTATTTTTCTAAAATTATTAAGGAAAAAGAAAATGAAAATTGATTAAAAGACTGTGGTATCGGGCTCGTATTTTAGTTCCGACGCCCGGTACAAGTTTTATATGTGATTTAAGCACTTTCTGTAAAGTTTGGTTGAAATCGGACGTCGTTTGATGTGTTTCAGACTATAAGTTCCAAACTTGAAAGTTTATGAAGTTTAGAAGAAAATCATGTGTTTTGAGGCTTGATTCTATTTATATGATGTTATTTTGGCGATTTGATCGCACGCGTAAGTCTGTAGGATGTTTTGAGGTTGTGTGCATGTTTGGTTTGGAGCCCCGAGGGCTCGGGTGAGTTTTGGATAGGTGTCGAGTTGCATTTTTGAACTTTGGAAAAATATTGCAGGTCAAGTCTGGTGTCTTCGCATTTGCTAAGTTTTTCTCGCAAAAGCGATATCGCAAATGCGAGAAATGGGGGCTTCAGCTTGGGTCGCAAATGCGACAATGGCATTCGCAAATGCAAGGATGGTCAGTCGCAAATGCGACATGGTTTTCGCAAATGCGAACCTCCCCCTTTCCTCTAGTGTTCGCAAATGCGAATACTGTGCTTGCTATTCCCAGGATTTCAGGGTTCGCAATTGCGAACCCAAATTCGCAATTCCCACATATGAGGCCTGCATTTTTCATACTTAGACGAATTTTAAACCCATTTTCTTCATTATTTCAAAACACAAACTCCATAGGCGATTTTTCAAGTACAAACCTTCTTCACAAATCATTTGTAAGTCAACTTTTACTTAATTTCTTCAATCTCTAACATCATTAAACATGTTTTTACCTTAAAATCAATGATTTCCATGGGTGAAAATGGGGATTTTGGGTAGAACCTAGGTTTTCTTAAAATTGAGGATTTGGACCTCAATTTGAGGTCCGATTTCAAAATAAATTATAGATATGAACTCATGGGGGAATGGGTAACCGGGTTTTGGTCCGAACTTCGGGTTTTGACCATGTTGGCTCGGGGGCATTTTGGAATTTTTGATTAAAACTTTGGAAAATTCATTTTCATGCATTCAAGTCGATTCATAGCATTTGTTGATACATTCACGTAATTTGTGACTAGATTTGAGCGATTTTGTGGTGAATTCGAAGGGTAAAGCCATACTAGAGGCTTGAGTTGATTTTTGGAGCATTTGAGGTAAGTGTTTGATCTAACTTTGGATTGAGGGAATAGGATTATGGTGTTGTTTGCTAATTTCTAAATACTGAGTACGGTGTATAGGCATGATGACGAGTATCTATATTAAAATGCTAATCAAAAGAATTAAAGCTAAAATGTTTTTTAGCATCCTTCTCTACCAAGAAAAACGTTTTAGCTTTAATTCTTTTGATTAGTAGTTCCATACTTTTGTCAGTCAAATCATTATCTGAATCCGAAGAATATATCACCAATATCTCATGCTTGTACGGTTCAGACTTGGAAGAAAGTTGAGAACAAAGCTTCCTATAATCTTTGTCATCATAGAGTCTTATGATCCCCGTTTTATGAGAACTTCCATGACCGACGGGAAATATTCCGTCACCATCACCCTTGTCACTCTCAATTAAAAAAAATTTCTTCTTGGAAAATGCAGTACAAAATTCCTCTATAATCTTTCTTTTATCTACTTAGAAAATGTTGAAATTCCTGCCTACACCATCACTATTTGAAATACATGCCATTGCAGTCTCAACATCATTGTCACTAATGAGAACAACAATTGATCAAAAGACACACCCTGTCAGCTACAGTATCCAAGTTATTCTTTGTATCCAAGTTCATCCCGAGTAATAGTACCAAGAGGATAATCACCAAATCCACCGGACAACTTTACAATGACAATGAAGCAAGACGAGCTATTCAATGAAACTCGTATTGTAAAGAAGAAGAAAGAGACTGATTTAGAAAGGTGGGTAGAGCGTCGAGCCTCGACTATACATGTAAGTTTTTTAGTTTTCATTAAGTATTTTGATTTACTTTTATATAAATTTTGAAATATTAATTCAATATAATTTTTCTTATAGGTTCGCTTCACAACTGATGTGGGGGAATTCATACGCAGTCAACCACCAAACAAGTCGGCCGAGGCAATCCAACTTTCGAACGAGGATGCTAAAAGAACTATTTATATACTTTGAACTAGACAATAGAACTAGTTTTCGAATGAGCTTGTAATAAATGTTAACTTAGTTTTGTTAGCTTAATGTTTTGGTTTTATTGATCTTTATATTTTGTTGCTTTTTAGTGTTGTTGGCATAAAATGCCTGTTTAGGATATTTGGTAAGCTGACAGGTGGTGTAGCTGCCAAAACAGGCAGTTCCTACCAGCAATATATCAAAAATAGCGACCAACTTTGCTCGCCACTTGGTCGCTTCTCTATTTTAAAAAATAATTTTCTGGGAAATAGCGACTAAGGTTGGTCGCTATAACACAGATTTCAGAAAAAGCGACCAGCTTTGGTCGCTATTTCCCAGAAAATTAACAATTTCTGGAAATATAGAGATCAAAGTTGGTCGCTTATTAATTAAAAAAAATTAATTCATGAAGTTGGCGACCAACTTTGGTCGATATTTTAAAAATAAACTAAAAATATTTATAGTGTAAGTTGGTCGCTATTTTTCAGATTTTAAAATATAATATTTTTATTTACATACCAGAGTTGGTCACTATTTTATGATTAATAATAAATATAAAAAAATATAATTTACATAAAGAGAACAACTTTGGTCGCTAAATTTACAATATTAAAATATTGTAGCGACCAAAGTTGGTCGCTATAGTCAATACCCGGAATATTTGGTTCCTTTACTTCGGGGACCAAGTAGCGACCAACTTTGGTCCCTAAGGTAAAGATACCAGCTTAATATGGACCAGCCATTTTTGGTCACTTTTTGGCCAATAAGCTACCAACTCTGGTCGCTTTTCGTGGTCGTTTTTTTCTCGGATTTCTAGTAGTGACCGGTCTGCAATTCTTAAATCCTTTAATACAAGGTGTAAATACCCAAAAAACATACTTAAGATATTTATCTCCGTTGTTGACTGATCTGCATGTACCCATTTCACCACAGTTACTGGATTAAAATGCTTGAGTGTATTCATATACATAGGAAGTTGTGCAAATAACTCATCAAAATCACCATATATTATCTTGAATGCACGCCTGTAACCGAGCCAAGATTTTTTTATATGATGGAGTGTATGAAGCTGCAACCTTGACTGTATTCTACACCTCTTTAAGCTTGAACTGAGGATTGTTCATAACATAGGTAACAACAAAGAAGCAATAAGTTTAGTATCCAAGTTTTAATGATTCTCTGGATTACATCAATCAAACAGGTGTGCTTGCCATAGTATTTTCCAGTTGTCCATAAATTGGTTTGAGTTTTCCTGCCTCTGAGCATCCACTTGCATCCGGATTCCCACCTTCTGCGATGAACGGTCCAATAATTCTTTTTTGCTTCTCATACCTTAAACTCCCTATCTGCCCCAAACTTCATAATTTCACAGTTCTTTTTTATGCTTGACTTAATGTATGCATATTTTGATGTATATTGCCTCACGTTGTGCTCATGTCTCGTAGATTACAGATGTATAATATAATGACTTGTGCTAATTTGTGGTATTTCTATACATAGGAATCATTCGGATGCAATTTGGGATGAAAGTATGCGAATTGGAGCAAAAAGCAGAAGAAAAGGCAAAAGTGCACATTTGAGGGCCACAGGAAGCGCGGGGTGCTACCTGTGGCGCTCAAAACAGAATGTTGAAAAGTTGAGGGTCAGGGCCAAGGGTCAGCTCCCCAAGCTGGTCTGGGCGCTCAAAACGTGAACATGTCCTATTTCGACTAGGACTCGGTTATTTCGACCCTAAGACGCCCCTAACTCATATAAAAGCCAACCTAAAGTTTTTTTTTGGGGGGGAAGGGGGGGACACATTTTTGAGAGAAAAAACACAAGCACAGAGCCGCCGTGGAGGCTAGAATTCATCAAATTTTATCTTTTCTTCTACCAAACTTAGTAATTTTTATGTTTCTTCGTATGATTTGTTGTTTGGCTACCATGTCTATGTGGAGCTATAATTCACATTCTAGGGTTGTGGTTCTTTCATGACTATTTTTATTTGAATATTGATTTTGGGTTCTAGAGAAAGTCGAACGGCATATAAGACTTCCTTAAGCAACATAGCTCATCATTCTTTCTAAAATACATCATTTTCAGAAACCCTTGGGAAGTGCAATTCTCGGGTACCAATAGACCAGGCTATCTCAAGGAAGTCCAGCAAAACCCCCTACTTCCTCTAGAAGGGAAGTCATTTCTATATCCCCAAAACATAAAACAACCCTCTTTTCATCCCATAACATAGTAGCGACCTCAATCAGTACATTGTTCGGTTGAATATCTAGCAAAGAAGGTAAATTTTCAAGAACTCTTTTCACGTGATTTTTGTCGCTTGGTGTAAGATTTTCACACCAATCCAGCAACAAAGGTGGAATATTTCGAACCATGCCGAATCTGGGGACCTCGTGCCTTATTTCTACGAAACAGATAAAGTTTGTCCCTATCCCCTCCAGATTCAGCTAGTTTCACGCTAATGATCACTATATTGGCATATTTTCTCCAAATGATGCACAGATTGTGATTACGCCCATCGGGATTACGGAAATCCCGACAGACTTTGGACAAGGTTTGTCTTAGTGAGTTATTGTGCGGACAACGTTCTAACTCATACTAGGTTTTAACATGATGCATGCACAATGGGTTTCAGAATGGGGTTTGTAGAAGAGTCTATACCGGTACCCTCAAGTGGAAAACTTGAGAGGAAAAGGCACGGAACAGTCGATTGCACCGATGATCGACTAATTTTACCGCAAATAAGCCTTTTTGAATTTAAAGGGTGATTTTATGAAGAGCGCAGACACTCATCAAGTGCCGCTATAATATTAATACGCACGAGTGGAATATGATACAGAGCATGTGAGATGCAAAAATAAAACGTTATCAAGTGTTTTCACATATTGAAAAATAAATGCAGTATTGAATGAACGTAAAGACATAAGATAAAGAAAAACATGGAAGAAGTTAGTCCGCATAATGAAAGAATTGTAATAAAGCAAATAAAAGGGTGAGGGTCAGGGAGAGATATAATAAAACACATGTCATAATTAAATTAAACGAAGAGTTGCATATGAGTTCATATAAAAAGGAAATAGGGAAAAGGTTATTCACGTAGCAATAAAAGGGAAAATGGGAGCAGGAGATTCAGGTAACAACAAGATAACAAAGATACGCTTATCAGGGAAGACTAGTTCACAAAGATCAAGTTCATTTATAGTAAGATCCTAAAAATGCTCCAGCAGAGTAGCCATGCTGTCGCGTCCCTTTTCTCATGAAATCGAGTTTCGACATTGACAACTCTTTTAAGTAAGGGTTTTAAAAGAGAGAGTCGCTACCTAACAAGTTTTTAAGGTGCGTTAGGGCACCTATTTGTAGATAATTTTGTTTAACCAGTTTGCATCACCAAAGATGGGGCAAGGGCTCAATATTACCTTGAAGAGAAGGTGTTAGGCACTCTTCGAAGTCTAGTGGGTCCCGGCTGAATTTAATTATATGAATTAGACTATATGATCAAAGATAAGGAAACAAAGGGATCTGGGGAATTCATTATTAAACACAAATAATCGATGAAAGACAAGGTGGGGTCCTAAATTTTTTAGCCTAAAGGATCACCCAATGCAACATAAATAATACTTCGTAACTCCCTCAATATGGGGTGTTACTCATATTATTCAGTGAGCATAGACTATCATCTCCTGCTACTCGATTACTATCTTTAAGTTGTTACCTAAAGCGCACTAGTTGATTCTAAATTGTATCCTATGCGTGCACTACCCATCCCATGCCTATGGTCCAGGAGGCATTTAAACCTCTATTATTGGGATGTTTCTAGACTTAACTTAGGTTGCTCAATTATAAAACTAGGTGACACATAGGGGTGTTCATGGTTCGGTTTTGACCGGTTTTTCCCTAAAAAGAAATCAAACCAAGTAAGTAGGTTTTTCAAATATTAGAACCAAACCAAACCAATTAAGTCGGTTTTTCTCGATTCGGTTTATGTAGGTTTTTCGGTTATTTGTCGGTTTTTTTCTTAAATATAAGACATACACTATCAAACACATATTCCGGAGATCACATTTTCAATGTAACACTATCAAATAAATTTCACTTTGAGAAATCTATTATTTACCAAGATATATTGATGATAATTGAATCAAATAGTGATGAATAATTTAAGGACTCAATTAAAAGTATATTATTTTTTACCCGAAATGAATTCTTACACTAAACAAAAGAAAACTATCAATCAAACTAGAATGTAAAGGTAAAGAACTATATTAAAAGTGCAAACTATTAACATTTATGATACGCTCAAATTACACTTTTATAAATTGTATAAGGCGGTCGATGTCAAATATAATAACCCAACAAGGTTGGGATCGAATCCTACAGGGAATATGTGTAAAAAGGTTACTAGAATAGTGTGTTGCCCGACTAAAGTCGTAATTCTATCCAGTTAATAGTAACAGGAGTGCGGTTTAATAGTGACAAGAGTATGAATTTAAGTTGTTTTGAAGTGATAACTAGCTGGAATATTGAATAAGTAATTAATAAGATTAATGAAACGAAGGTTGTGTCCCCTTTAATGAAATGTAATGCTATCCGTGTTAATATGATATATTTTTAATGGTCGGTCCTTTTGATATGCAATTGATGTCTAAGCAACTGCCCAATATTTCCCAATAGTTGGATAGTATTTCCTCTTTATAATTTTTCCAAATGTAAAAGAGTTGCAATTAATAACAATCAATATATGCCAAATAAAACTCACTTATCCCTAAGAGATTTTATTAAACAAGGTTTAAATCCTTGAGTATTTGATATTTACTTCTACTAAATTCTAACCCACTTTCCCAAGCAAAGTAGAATTTAATGGCACTTGTTAATTTTTGCAACCACCAACAATAAATGAAGTATAAGGAAATAAATAAATATCAACCAACCATTATATATATATATATATATATATATATATATATATATT
>MU668670.1:4649-25449 GCA_026770625.1 Nicotiana glauca
TTTTGGTAATCAGGTCGTCCGCCTGGAAAACAGAGACGTTGCATTTTAATTTTTGGTCCAACAACCATAGAGGTATGAAATTAGCCAAGTTGGGGTAGTCCAGACGGTTGTTGCAGCACAGACCACTGATAGGCCTGCCATCTCTTCTAAGGCTTTATTGAGATTAGCCAAGTTCACAAAGATCTTTCCAGTTCACTTTAATGGTACACCTTCGAAGGACCAATAGGATTATCTTAATTGTTGCCATAAGGTACTATGGAACATGGGTATAGGTGAGACCAATGGGGTTGATTTTATTGTGTTTCAGATGACGGCTTTCGCCAAGAGGGTGTTGGAAGGATTATATGCCGATCAAACTAATTGGGTTGCCTCCTCTTACTTGGGATCAGTTATCTCAGCTATTTCTAGAGAAGTTCCTCCCTATCATACTGATAGAGGATTAGTGCAGGCAGTTTGAGCATCTCTAGAAGGGCAGTGTTATTGTTACTCAGTATGAGACTCGTTTTGTTGATCTAACTTGTCATCCATTATCTTACCTCCCACTAATAGGGAGAGGGTGAGGAGATTTATTGATGAACTCACCTACTCTATCAGGGTAAAGACGACCAAGTAGACCAGGGATGATATTTCCTTTTAGATGGCTGTGAATATTGCATGGTGGATCTAGATGATATTTCATCAAGAGGAGGGGTAAGACTCTACTAAGAGTTGTCGACATTTTAGGAGGTACCTCGTCTGGAGGAGGGGATACTTTTGGTAGGGGCCATCTTCCCAGGCCATTTTAGTCAGCGCTCTAGGCATCTCACAGTTCTCTAGGTGGTCGCGGCCTTTATGTGTCTCATCCATACTATCTAGCCTAGAGTGCACCACCATCTCCTATTACTACAACTCCTCTCTAGAGTATCGGGGTGGTTACTCAGGTTGATAAGGTTAGTTCTAGGGTTAGTAGTAACAACATCCAAGGGTTTGCTATAGTTGTGGTGATCTGAGGCATATTCTAGATTTTCCCCCCAAACTCCGGGCAGCACACAGAAGTAGGGTTCTCGTACCATGGTTCTGGCTCTGGTTTCACCATTGCCCACTCGGGCAGCTAGAGGTAAGGGCCAAATAGCCATAGGTGGAAGTCAAGTCATGAGAGGTAGAGGTCAGGCAGTTAGAGGTTGAGGCTAGCCAATTAGAGGTTGTCCTAGAGACATGATTCCAAGTGGTACCGCCCAGTCCTGATGTTATGTTTTCCAAGCTAGGCTTGAGGATGAGTCATCCAACACTGTTATCACATGTATTGTTCCAGTTTTCCATTGAGATTCTCCAAATCTATTTGATATGGGCTTTATGTATTGCTATGTGTCATCCTATTTTGCTTCATATCTGGTTGTGCCTCATGATTGTTTGAGTGCTCCTATGTATGTGTCCACACCGGTGAGGGATTCTATTATTGTAAATCGTGTCTATCGTTAGTTTGTGGTTACTATTGGGACTCTTGATACTAGTGTAGATCTTCTACTTCTTGATATGGTAGATTTTGATATTATCTTGGGTATGGATTGGCTGTCACCTTATCATGCTATATTGGATTGTCACGCCAAGACGGTGACCTTAGCCTTGCCGGTGTTGCCTCGATTAGAATAAAGGGGTACTCCTAGCCATTCTATTAGTAGGGATAACTCTTATGTGAAGGAATGATATATGGTCGAGAAGGGGTGTTCAAACCCTACTTGGATTCCTTCATGATTGTATTTATTGATTATAGCTTGATCAACTCCTGCATTCGAGAGGAACAGGAGCAATATCGTAGTCCAGACTCTAAGAGAAAGCCATATATATTCCAAGTTTTCAAAGTGCAAGTTTTGGTTGGACTTAGTAGCCTTTTTGGTGCACATTGTATCAGTAGAAGGCATAAATATAGATCCTAAGAAGATTGACGCACTTTAGAACTGGCATAGACCTACTTTAGATAAAGGGATCCGGAGTATTCTAGGTTTTTTGAGTTATTACCACCGGTTCATGGAGGGGTTTTAATCGATAGAATCTCTAGTTACCAGATTAACCCAGAAGGGTGGCCCGTTTAGTTGGTCAGTTAAGTGTGAGTTGAGCTCTCTGAAGCTCATGAATATTTTAATTATGGTGCTAGTGTTGGTGTTGCCCACAAGTTCAAGGTCTTACAAGTCATATTGTGATGCATCTCGTATTAGGCTTGATGCAGTATTGATGTAGGATGGGAGGGTGATAACATATGTATCACAATAGTGTAAGGTTCATAAGAAGAATTACCATGTTCATGACTTAGAGTTGACAGCCATAGTTCATACACTGAAGAGTTGGAGACATTATTTGTACGGCATGTCGTGACAGGTTTTCATGGATCATTAGAGTCTACAGTATTTGTTCAAACAGAAGGATCTCAATTTGAAGCAGGAAGGCCAATGTAGTGGTCGATGCCTTGAGTAAATAGGTAGTGAGTATAGGTAGCCTTGCATACTTTCCAGTTTGTGAGAGACTACTTTCATCAGATATTCAAGCTTTATCCAATATGTTTGTTAGGTTAGATGTTTCATAGCCTAGTTGTGTTCTAGCTTATATAGTCGCTCTGTCTTCCTTGTATGAGCGCACCAGAGAGTGGCAGTATGAAGATCCTTATTTACTTGTCCTTAGGGACACAGTGCATCACAGTGGTGTCAAGCAGGTTATTGTTAGAGATGATGGGGTTTTGAGGATGCATGGTCATATTTGTGCGCCTAATATAGATGGACAATATTGATTTTAAATGAGTTTTAATTTCTTTAATTGTTGAAATGGCATATGATTTAACCTAATGTTGGCTTACCTAGCAAGTGAAACAATAGGTGCCATCACGAACCCGAAGATGGTAATTCTGATCGTGATATATTTTAACTATATACAATATAATTTGAAGTAGAAGCTTTAAAATAACAATAAATTTGTCTCCGTATGACTTATAAGTTACGGATTTGAGCTAGTAAAATATCCAATAATACTTGTATTATGACAAACTTTCTATATCATAGTCCTAGGGATGCGGCTCTTTCTTAGACGTTACATGAGTATGAAATACTTTGTGCACTGGAATTACCTTATATTTATATAATTTTCTGACAAATTAATCTTAACCAAAATCACTTACCCTCTTACCTGAAACAACCTGGTTGGTCGTTTTGAGAATATTAGCCCCGACCCCTATTTATTGTTTTTTTTTTAATTTTGTGGATATGTGACTTGTCAAGGTACCATTTGTCATTTTCGGGTGAGTTTTAGAGTGAAAAGGGGCACATAATCCCTAAATTGAAAGTTTAAGTCGTAAGAGTTGACCATATTTTGACTTGTATGAAGATGACTCCAAAATGGAGTTTTGATGGTTCCTACAACTCTGAATGGTGATTTTGGTCTTAGTAACCTGTATGGATATTGATTTGGAGGTTTGTTGGTCGTTTCGGCATAAATTAGTGAGAGCTAGAAAATTGAAAGATTTTGGAAGGTTTGACTGGGAGTGGCCATTTTGTCATCCGATCGGATTCTGATTCCGGAAGGTGGAATAGGGATGTCATGTCATTTATGACCTGTGTGCAAAATTTAAGGTTAATTGGACTTGATTTGATAGGATTTGGTATAGAATGATAAAATTAAAAGTCTATAAGTTCATTAGGCTCAAATTAGAGTGTGATTCGTATTTTTATGTTGTTTGAGGTGATTTGAGATCTCGACTAAGTACCTATATGTTTTAGTACTTGTTGGTATAATTTGTTGAGGTCCCAGGGGCCTTATGGTTATTCGGATCGATATCAGACGGATTTTGGAAACAACTGAAATGACGAGTCCTCTTCTCATATACCGCCCCTCTATCCTAACCACGAACCATCTCGATCCATCTATCAATCTCTACAGCCCTCTGGAAAGAAATATCATCTTCGATCTCCTTGGCCATCTGTAGCCTAATACTGAAAGTAAGTCCATTAATGAATCTCTCCACACTCTCCCTCTCAGTAGGGAGTAAGATAACTACATGACGAGCTAGGTCCACAAATCGGGTCTCATACTAGGTAACAGTCATGCTACCCTACTGAATATGAACGACTAGCTCAGACTAATAAAGTCCATCTATTTTTGTGTGGGATTTCATTAAAAAAATTTGGGTTTTGTATGAATCTATCCCAATTACAATTAATCGGCCTACTATTGATAGGGATTTTATCGATGCTGAAGATAGCTTGCTTACCAACACTATTTTGTATGGGCTTACCTTTAAAAATAATGACATTTCCTATAAAATTGAAGCGGTTGTTTCCTTAAATGATTGGTCTTTTCAATATTGTTCATACTTTTTATTTGTTGCAACAATAAGCTTTTTTTCACCAAAAATTCCATAATTATTTAATATTGAGAACTTAAAATTCTTGTATGACAGTGAAAACTGGAAGTTAATGATAATTATTGTTAAAATTATTGTAATGTTGATAATTTATGTTTAAATTTTGAGATCAAATGTTGCTATAATGATTTTCTTTAAAAATCTCAAAACCACATTGTTGATTCATAGAAAGTGTTGAAGAAGACAAAGTATGATATTCTTTGATTTGATATCAATTGACTAAATTGGTGATAGTGGATCATTTGTGTTGGTATCTGAAGATTTTTTTTAATATTTGAGATCATATGGAATATATTTGAGGTAGTTTGATCGAGATTAAAATTTTAAATTAGGAGAATAATCTATTGAACAATATAGAAAAAATTTTCAAACGGGTAGACTTTGATGAATAATTTAACAAATAGGTAGATTCTAACGACTCGATGGGTCATTTTGAGATTTAACACCTTGATCCCCTATTAACAGCTTTCAACAACAACAACAACAACGGCCCTGTATAATCCCACAAGTGGGTTTGGGGAGCGTAATATGTACAAAGACCTTACCCCTCGCACGAGGGGCAGGGGGGTTATTTCCAGGAGACCCTCAGCTCAAGAAAGCAACAAGATACGATATATTAGTATTATCAATAGATTCATAACAAAATAACATAAAATAAAATAACATAACATAACATAATATATTATATCATAAAATAACAACATAAAAACAATATAAGAAATATAGAAAATACAAAACCAGCAGATAAAGCCCTACATCAGTAGTTGATCAGTAGCAATCTAAGACTAACACCAGTAGAATTCTAAGACTAACTTCTAACTGGCTAGTCTCAATCTAGTGCGGTGTAGAAATATTCACAACTTCCCCCTACACTACGACCTAAATGCTCGACCTCCATTATTCCCTGTCAAGGTCCATATCCTCAGTAATCCTAAGTCGCGCCATGTCCTACTTGATCATCTCTTCCCAATACTTCTTAGGCCTCCCTCGACCTATCCCCGTGCCCACCACAACCAGTCGCTCACACCTCCTCACCAGTGCATCAGTGCTCCTCCTATGAATGTGCCCGAACCATCTGAGTCTTGATTCCCGCATCTGGTCCTCCATGGGGGCCACGCCCACCATCTCTCGAATATCTTCATTCCTAATATTATCTATCCTTGTATGCCCACACATCCACCTCAACATTCTCATCTCTACTACTTTCATTTTCTGGATGTGTAAGTTCTTAACCGGCCAATAGTCTATCCCATACAACCTGGTCGGCCTAACTACTGCTCTATATAACTTACCTTTTAGTAATGGTGGCACTTTCTTGTCACACAGGACTCCCGATGCTATCCTCCACTTCATCTACCCCACCTCTATATGATGTGGGACATCCTCGCCAATCTCTCCGATCCCCTGAATAACTGACCCACGTGACTTGAAACTACTCATCTTAGGAATTACTTGAGAGTCAAGCCTCACTTCTACTCCCGCTTCCATCGTCACAACCCCAAATTTACACTCGAGGTATTCCGTCTTCATCCTGCTCAACTTGAAAACTTTAGACTCAAGGGCATGTTTCTAAACCTCTAGCCTCTCATTGATGCCACCCCATCGCGTGTCTCATCAATTAGAACTATGTCATAAGAAAATAGTATGCACCATGGCACCTCCCCTTGAATATGATGAGTTAGTGCATCCATCACTAGGGAAAATAGGAAGCGTTGAACGCAGACCCTTGGTGCAACCTCGTAATAACCAAAAAATGTTCGGAGTCACCTCCTACTGTCCTAACCCGAGTCTTAGTTCCATCTTATATGTCTTTAATTATCGTAAAGTAGGCAACCGGAACCCCTTTAACCTCTAAGCAGCTTCATAAGACCTCCCTAGGGACCCTGTCATACGCTTTCTCTAGATCAATAAATACAATGTGGAGATCCTTCTTCTTAACCCTGTATTGTTCCACCATTCTCCTAATAAGGTGGATCGATTCTGTGGTAGATCGCCCCAGCATAAACCCGAACTGATTGTCTGAAATAGACAACATCTTTTGCACTCTCATTTCTACCACTCTATCTCAGACTTTCATGGTATGAATCAGTAATTTGATACCCCTATAATTGTTGTAGCTATGGATATCGCCTTTGTTCCTATACAGCGGAACCATTGTACTCTATCTCCACTCTTCAGGGATCCTATTAGTCCTGAATATAACATTAAATAACCTAGTAAGTCATTCGAAGCCTACTCTACCCACACACCTCCAAAGTTTAACTGGAATTTTGTCTAGCCGGTAGCTCTGCCCCTTCTCATCTTATGCATTGCCTCCATGAACTCATCGACCTCAATGTCCCTACAATAACTTAATTCATGGGGACTGTTGGCATTTCTCAATTCACCTAGTACAATATCATGATCCCCTTTTTCATTTATAAGTTTATGAACGTAGGTCTGCCATCTCCTCTTAATCTGGTCATCCCCTATAAAAACTTTGTTGTCTTCATCTTTTATGCACCTCACTTGGTCTAGATTCTGAGTCGTCATCTCTCTCACCTTAGCGAGTTGGAATAATTTTTTCTCCCCGCCTTTGTTCCCTAGTTTCTCGTATAGACGAGCAAAAGCTATCGTCTTAGCCTCCGTTACTGCCATCTTCGCCTCCTTCCTAGCTACCTTATAACTCTCCATGTTTGTTTTTTTCTCCTCCTCAACAATGCTCCCTAGTAACCACAGCTAAGCCACCTTCTTTGCTTCCACTTTTCCCTGAATACCTACATTCCACCACCAGTCTCCTCTTTGTCCACCGATGTGGCCCGAAGATATCCCTAACACCTCTCTCACCGCCTTCCATATACGTTCTTCCGTCGTTGACCACATAGTTTTGTGTCCCCGGTACTTCTCTAAGCTCTCATTGCCAATAACCTTCCTTCCAACTCCTGATCTTTATCCCATATTAACTATTTTCCCCTTGTTTAATTATGCTATTGTGATTTTTCAGGAAGATTCATTTGAGTTTCAAAATATTTTGGGATACTTAGTCTCTAAATGAGAGCTTAAGACTTAGAATTTAGACCTTAGTAGGAACAATGTGAATATGGCCTCGAAATAGAATTTTGTCGATTTCGTTAGCTTAGTTGTGTGACTTAGACTTAGGGGTGTGTTCAGATTGTGTTTTGGAGGTCCATAGCTTTTTTAGGCTTGAAATGCCGAAAATTGAGTTTTTTAAGTTTCTGGATCGATAGTGAAATTGTGATATCAGAGTTCGAATATGCTTTTGATTGTTGGAATAGTTCCTTAGTATTAAATGTGATTTATGTGAAAAAATTGGGGCTAATCCGACATGGTTTTGTTGGGTTCGGCATCAGTTGTAGAATTCTAAAGATTTCAAGTTCACTAAGCTTGGATTAGAGGGTGATTCATGGTTTTAGCATTGTTCGATGTGATTTGGAGGTTGTATTAAGTTTTTATGATGTATTAGGATTTGTGGGCATGTTTGGTTGAGGTACCGGTGGCATCGGTTGAGTTTTGGATGCTTAATGGAAATTGAATTGGACTTAGGCAAATTTTGAAGTTGTTGAACCAGTTGTTTACACAACTACAGATATTGGACCGCAAGTGCGGCGCTGTAGAAGAGGATTGGGAACTGTGGATATGGTCTAAGGTACAAGTGAAGTTGGTTGCAGATGCAGCCAAAAGACCGCAGAAGCGAAACCGCATCTACAAGTAAAGGGTTGCAGGTGCAGAATTTGGCCGTTTAATGAAAATCCACAGATTCGAAGTAGGAGCCGTAGGAGCTGGACCGCAGGTGCAGTACACCCCTCGCATAAGCTCGCTGGCAGAAATATGAAAACATTTAGCGTTTGAGTTCATAACTTGGAAAATTAAATTGGAGCTCGAGGAAAGGAGATTCTATGGGGATTCTAAAGAGAAGATAAGTGGATAATGATTTCTAACTCCCTTGTAATTGTATTCCATTAATATAAGCTTAATTTCATCATTTAATTTTGGATTTTGGGGTGAAAATTGGGAAAATTGAGGAAAAGCTCTTAGGCTGAGTTTTGGGATTTTAATCGAGGTTTTGGTATCGGATTTGAGTGATTTTGTTATGGTTAGACTCGTGAGTGAATGGGTGTTCGTAATTCGTAATGTTTTCCTGATTTTGGCATGAGGAGGATTTTTGGGCGTTTTTCTAATTTCTCGCAATATGTTTAAATTCGTTAGTTAAATAAGTTGCTTGTGGTTTTATTTACATTATGTAATTGATTTGATTAGATTTGGACACTCCGAGTTGGATACTCGTGGAAAGAGCATGATATTGGATTGGTTTTTGAGATGGTTCGAGGTATGTGGCTATCCTAACCTTGTGTGAGAGAAATCCCCTTAGGATTTTGCTACTGTTGTTATATTAATGTCGTGTAGACGTGCTAATTATTTAAAAACCCCATTTTGTTAAGTAGAAATTCTTGCTTATTCTAGAATATAACTATAGATTTCTTTCTTGAGACTGTTATGTGTTTACTTTGGGACTACGGGACGAAATCCCGGGAGATCCCCATTGTTTTTTTTACTTTGGGACTACGAATCGATATTACGGGAGATCCCACTGCACATTTATAATTGGGACTACGAGACAATATCCCGAGAGATCCCCCTGTACTAAATATTTATGTTTGTGACTATAGATCAGTATTTTGGGATACGTCCCGTCATATTTACGATTTAGACTATGGAACAATATCCCCAGAGATCCTCTGTGTATTTATATTTGGGAATACAGGACGTTATCATAGGAGATCCCCTATTGTTATCTTTGTGTTTCGAGTTATTTCTTTTTACGATTTCATCCTTATTGACTCTTAGCATTTTTTATTATACTATCACCTTAAATTATTTTACCTTGCTATACATATGACCAGTAGGTCCCTGACCTTCCTCATCATTTCTTGACCAATATTAAGCTTGGCACTTACTGGGTATTGTTATGGTGTACCCATGCCCTTTCCTGCACATGTTCTTCATGTGAAAATTTAGGTTCTTCTGCTCAGTCGTTCTACCAGTGAGCCGGGTGATAGCAGAGACTTTGAGGTATATTTGCCACGTCCGTAGATCTAGAAATCCCTCTCTATTCTCCCATTTAGTTTTAGTCTTCTTGTATTCGTTCTGTTTAGACATTCTAGAGTTAGAACACTATGTAATTTTCTCTAGCCTGTGATTTTATGAGATTCCGGGTTTTGGGAGTCTTTTGTTTAGGTTTTATGGGAGAGTGGTATTGTATATTTCGAGTGGCATGTTAAACCTTTTTATTATATTATCCGTAAATTTCTAGTTTCATATGATATTTTCCCTTTTTCCGGAAATTGTTAGGATTACCATGTCGTGAGTGATTGCCCTAGACTTATAAGGGGTATACCTCCACAGACTTCTCAGCCACAACATGCTCCCTAGAGTTCTATGATCAAAACACCACTTAGAAGGAGAGGCCAAACCAGATACTATGCCATTTTTCCCCGTACATAGACCGTTGCCTCTGATTCTATCATCACATGTATTGTTGCGGTCTGTCATAGAGATGCATCGGTTTTATTCGAACCAGGATCCACTTATTCTTATGTGCCCTCTTGCTTTGCCCCACATTTGAGCGTATCTCAAGATTCTTTAGGTTTTCCTGTTTATGTTTCTACTCATATGGGAGATTCTCTTATTGTGAACTGCATTTATCGATTTTGTTTTATTGCTCTTGGTGTTTTTAAGATCAGAGCCGATTTATTATTGCTCAGTATGGTAGATTTTGATGTTATATTAGGCATGGACTAGTTGTCACCCTATTATGCTATTCTTGATTGTTGTGATTTATTGTGCTCAGTATTCTTGTGACACCAGCTATGCTAGATGTATCATGATTAGAGTGGAGAGGTACCTTAGACCACATACCAGTAGAGTTATTTCTTTTCTTAAAGCTCATCGAATGGTTGAGAAGGGGTGTGACACGTATCTAGCTTATATGAGAGATGTCAACATTGATACCCCTATAGTTGATTCAGTCCCAGTAGTATAAGATTTCGCTGATGTGTTTCTAGTTGATCTTGCGAGCATGCCGCCCAATGGAGATATTGATTTCGACATTGATTTGTTGCTGGCACTCAACCCATTTCTATTCCGCCATACCGTATGGCTCATCTTGAGCTAAAGGAGTTGAAGGATCAGTTACATGAATTTCTTAATAAGGGCTTTATTCGGCCTAGTATGTCGCGTTGGGGTGCTCATGTCTTGTTTGTGAAGAAAAAAGATGATTCTATGTATACGCGCATTGATTATCACCAGTTGAACAAAGTTATAATGAAGAACTTATGTCATTTGCCTCTTATTGATGACATGTTTGATCAGTTATAGGGTTCTTGAGTGTTTTCTAAGATTGACTTGCATTCAGGTTATCATCAGTTGAAGATTCAGGAGCCAGATATCCCATTCAGGACTCGGTATAGTCACTACGAGTTCCTTGTTATGTCATTTTGGATGTAGAGTGTGTTCCGGCCATATCATGAGTCATTCGTCATTGACTTTATTAATGACATTCTGGTATACTCCCAAAGCCAGGAGGATCATGAGCAGCACCTGAGGACACTACTTTAGACTTTGAGAGAAAAGAAGTTATATGCGAAGTTCTCAAAATGTGAGTTCTGGTTGGATTCTGTGGAATTATTAAGTCACGTGTTATTGAGTGATGGGATCAAGGTGGATCCAAAGAAAGTGGAAGCACTAGAGATATGGACTGGACCATACTCAGCTACAGAGATCCGTAGTTTTCTTGGCTTGGCGGGCTATTAAGGTCGATTTGTTAAGGGATTTTCATCTATTGCAGCACCTACGACCAAGCTAACCCAAAAGGGTGCTCCGTTCAAGTGGACTTAGAAGTGTGAAGAGAGTTTTTAGAAGCTTAAGACATCTTTAACTACAGCTCTAGTATTGATATTGCCTAAAGGTTCGGGGTCTTATATAGTCTATTGTGATGCCTTGAGGATTAGCATTGGAGCGGTATTGATGAAGGACAGTAGAGTGATTGCCTATGCGTCCAGACAGTTGAAGGTGCATGAGAAGAACTATCATGTCCATGATCTTGAGTTAGCTGCTATTGTTTATGCCTAGAATATATGGAGTCATTATTTGTATGGTGTTCCTTGTGAGATCTATACTGATCACCAAAGTTTGCAGCATCTGCTCAAGCAGAATGACCTTAATTTGCTCCCAAAGAAGTGGTTGGAGATGCTAAAGTAATATCATATCCTTATCTTGTATCACTCGATCAAGGCCAATATGGTGGCTGATGCTTTAAGTCACCGGCAAGAGAGTTTGGGTATTTTGTCTTACATACCAATAGTAGAGACGCCCATGGCAATAGATTTTAAGGCGTTAGACAGCTAGTTATTAGATCTTTCGGAGCCCAGTCGGGTCCTTGCTTGTATGGTTTCTCGGTCTTCCTTGTTAGATCGTATCAGGGAAAGTCAATATGATGACCCTCATTTGCTTGTCCTCAATCACAAGGTTCTTCATGGCGATGCCAGAGATGTGACCATTGGTGATGACGGAGTATTGAGGATGCAGGGTCTGGTATGTGTACCCAATATTGATGGGCTTCAGGGTTGATTCTAGAGAAGGCCCACAGTTCGCGGTATTCCATCCATATAGGTGCCGCAAAGATGTACCATGATTTGAGGTAACACTATTGATAGAGACGGATCAAGAAAGATATAATTGGGTTTGTAGCTCGGTGCCTCAATTGTCAATAGGTCAAGTATGAGCACTAGAGACCTGGTGGCTTGCTTTAGCTGATAGAGATTCTGGAGTGGAAGTGGGAGCGGATTACCATGGACTTTTTAGTTGGACTCCCACGTACTTTGAGGAAGTTCAAATCTATTTAGGTGATTATGGATTGGCTAACCACATCCGCACACTTCATTCCTGTGTGTGCCATATATTCTACAAAGCGGTTGGTTGATATTTATATCTGGGAGATTGTTCGTCTGCATGGTATTCCAGTTTCCATCATTTCAAATCGAGATACTCAGTTCATATTACGGTTTTGGAGGTCCGTACGGCATGAGTTTGGTACTCGGGTGGAGTTGAGCACAACATTTCACCCCAGATGGATGGCTAGTCCAATCACACTATTCAGATTCTTTATGATATGCTCTGTACGTGTGTGATGGATTTTGGAGATTTTTTGGATCGGTTCATGCCATAGACAGAGTTTGCCTACAACAATAATTAGTCCAACATTCAGATGCCATTGTACGAGGCTTTGTATGGGTTGATTTGATATGTATAAGGCTAGATTATTGGGCATAGACTTGATTCAGGATGCTTTGGAGAAGGTTAAGGTGATTTAGGATAGACTTCGCACAGCCCAGTTTAGACACAACAATTATATGGATCGGAAGGTTTACGATGTTTCATTTATGGTTGGAGAGCAGGTCTTGCTTCGGGTTTTGCCTATAAAGGGCGTTATGAGATTTGGAAAGAAGAGGAAATTAAGTTCGAGGATTACTGTACCTTTTGATGTATTGCGACGTGTTGGGGAGGTTGCTTATGAGTTTGCCTTACCTCCCATCTTGGTAGGAGTCCATCTGATATTTCATATTTCGATGCTTATGAGGTATCATAGTGATCCGTCGCACGTGTTGGATATCAGTTCAGTCCAGTTGGACAAGGATCAATCTTATATTGGGGAGCCAGTGGCTATATTGGATAGATAGGTCCAAAAGCTATGGTGAAAGAGCATTGCGTCAGTAAAGGTTTAGTGGCAGGGTCAACCGGTCGAGGAGGCGATTTGGGAGACCGAGCAGGATATGTTCAGCTATTACCCTCATCTTTTCGCCACTTCAATTATGTTTTTATGATTGTTCGAAGATGAACTAATGTTTTAAGAGGGAGAGGATGTAACGACCCGATAGGTCTTTTGAGAATTAACACTCTAATCCCCTATTAATTGCTTTTCCCTTATTTTTTTCTGCTATTGTGAATTGCTGGAAAGATTCATTTTGAGTTACGGAGTTTTTTGGGACACTTAGTCCATCAAAGAGAGCTTAAACCTTAGGAATTTGGAACGTAGTCGAAACGGTATGAAAACAACCTCGGAATGGAATTTCGGTGATTCGGTTAGTTGTGTTGAGTAATTTCGGGTATAGAGGTGTGTTTGGATTGTGTTTTGGCGACCCGCAACTTATTTAGGCTTGAAATGTCAAAAGTTAAATTTTTGATGTTTCCGGTTTGATAGTGAAATTTAGATATCGGGGTCAAAATCTAATTTCAAAAGTTGGAATAGTTCCATAGTATTGAATGTGACTTGTGTGCAAAATTTGGGATTAATCGGACATGGTTTGGTCGGGTTCAGAATCGGTTGTAAAATTCTTGAGATTTCAAGTTCATTACGCTTGGATTGGAGGGTGATTCGTGGTTTTAGCATTGTCTGGGGTGAGTTGAGTGTTGGATTAAATTTGTATGATGTTTTAGGATTGGTTGGCATGTTTAGTTGAGGTCCCGGGGACCTCGGGCGAGTTTTGGATTCTTAACAAATGTTGAATACTTAGGCAAATTCTGAAGTTACTGAACTTATTGTTTTGACAGCTATGGATCTTGAACCGCAGGTGCGGCGCTGCAGAAGCGGTCTAAGGCACAGGTGAAACTGGTTGCAGATGCAGACAAAAGATCACAGAAGCGGAACTACATCTTCGATTAAAGGGTCATAGGAGCTAAATCTAACCGTTTAATGAAAATAAGAATATGCAAAGTAGGATCCACAGGAGCGGGACTGCAGGTGCAGAAGACCTTTCGCAGAACCGAAAATTGCTAGGCAGAAATATGCAAAAAATCGAGGGTTTGAGTTCATAACTTGAAAAATTAAAATGGAGCTCAGGGGAAGGTGATTCTGAGGGAATTCTGAAGGGAATATCAGTGGGTAATTATTCCTAACTCCCTTTTGATTGTATTCCATTAATCTAAGCTTATTTTTTTAATTTCGGATTAGGGAAAAAATTGGGAGAATTGAGGAAAAGTTCTTCGGCCGAGTTTTGGGATTTTGATCGAGGTTTCAGTATCGGATTTGAGTGATTTTGGTATGGTTAGACTCGTGAGTGAATGTGTGTTCATAATCCGTAATTTTTACCCGATTCCGAGATGTGGGCTCGGGGAGGATTTTTGGGCTTTTTCTAATTTCTGGCCATTGCTTTTAATTTGTTAGATAAATTTGAAGTTTGTAGTTTTATTTACGTTATGTAATTGATTTGATTAAATTTGGGCCACTCGAAATTGGATGCTCGTGGCAAGAGCGTGATATCGGATTGATTTTTGAGCTGGTTCGAGGTAAGTGGCTTGCCTAATCTTGTGTGGGAAAACTCCCATTAGGATTTTGGTACTGTTTTTATATGAATGTCATGTACATGAGATGACGAGTGCGTACATGTTCTAATTGTTGAAAATCCCATTTTCATCAAGTAAATATCTATGTTTTCTTTTAATTGAGCAATACTTGTACTTTACGTTTCCTGTTTTAGCTTAGGAAAGAATGCCTATGTGACTTAACTATCATATCTTCTTTAACATCTTACTTGGATTTTGTGTGGTATATTTAGAGTAGAAATTCTTGCTTATTCTTGAATAGAGTTGTAGATGTCTTTCTTGAGACTGTTGTGTGTTTACTTTGGGACTACGGGATGGTATCCCGAGAGATCCCCCTTGTTTGTATACTTTGGGACTATGGAGCAGTATACCGGGAGATCCCACCTGCACATTTATAATTGGGACTATGGGACGATATCCTGGGAGATTTCCAAGTATTGTATATTTATGTTTAGGACTACGGATCAGTATTACGGATGATCCCTCCGCACATTTACGATTTGGACTACGAGACGATATCCCGGAAGATCCTCTGCACATTTATGTTTGGGACTACAGGATGTTATCCTGGGAGATCCCCTATTGTTATTTCTGTGTTTTGAGTTATTACTTTTTGCGATTTCATCCTTATTGACTATTAGCATTTTTAATTATACTGTCAACTTACATTATTTTACCTTACTATATATATATGACCTGTAGGGCCTGAACTTCCTCGTCGCTACTCGACCGAGGTTAGGCTTGGCACGTACCGGGTATCGTTGTAGTGTACTCATGTACTTTCTTGCATATGTTTTTCGTGTGCATATCCAAGTTCTTCTGCTCAACCATTCTAGTAGTGTGACAGGCGATTACAGAGGCTTCGAGGTTTATCTACTGTGTCCGCAGACCTAGAAGTCCCTCTCTATTCTCCATTTAGCTTTAGACCTCCTGTATTTATTTTGTTTAGACATTCTGGAGTTAGAACACTATGTAATCTAGCTTTTGATTTCATGACATTTCGGGTCTTGGGAGAGTCTTTTGTTCAGTTGTTTTGAGAGAGTGGTATCGTGTATGTCGAGCGGCATGTTAAATCTTTTTATTATGATATACGTAAATTGCTAATTTCGTACGTTACTTTCCCTTTTTTCACAAAATTTTAGGCTTAACTAGTCGTATAGACTAGGTGCCGTCACGACAGTTAACAGAGGGAGAACTTGGATCGTGAAATAGATGTTAATAATACAAAAGCCACACCAATCTGGTAGATTCTGAAGAATAATTGAATAAGCACAAAATTATGTCAATCGGGTTGAGTTTGTAAATAATTTAACAAATAGATTGAATATAGATAACACAAATAATGCAATATGATAGAGTTGTGTCAAAAATTAAACAATCACAAAGTTATGTCAATCCGGTAGAATTTATGCACAACTAACAGTATAAATAGGGTATATAATAAAATCGATCTATCCGGTAGAAAAATTTTTGACAATCAATAAATGTATAGGTTCCAGGGATTATTTTTTAAATAAATTAAAAATGAAAACAATAGTTAGATACCAGTCCCTTATAGAGCCATTCCGTCCAATTTTCACCCGTAATAACGGATAGCTCTTAATTGTTATCGGAGGATAAATTTCAACAGTTTGCTCAAGGCTAAGGAGATAAAATATTTTTTATTAACTTACTATTATAAGTGGAATATTAAAATATTGTAATTCAAATGTATATAGTAAGACAGGAATTACATAATAAATGAATTGCCTTAATTCTCTTAATTGGTTACCATATTTTAGCTAGTGGATACTTGAAAAAAATACTAGATAAAGATAGTTGTTGGTTAAATACTATATCAGTGAATTAAAAAAAGTTTTATAAAAGAAATGGCAATTTCTAAAATCATTTTCCTCATTATTGGTGTTGCGGCGACTTTACTTTCTATAGCTTTGGTTACACAGAGGCGGAGCTAGAATTTTAAGTGTATGGGTTCTAAATTACATATACAGGGTCTCGAAAAAAATTTGTGAATTTTCTTCCACTGTAGCACTACTATAGACATATAAAAGTTTTCTTCTTAATGAGGGCATAACTATAGCAGTAAGTGAAACATGACTCTACTCCAATAAATAAGCAAATCAAGAGTAAGGGATGATGCAGTTAAACGAGACCCAAATGCCAAAAATCAATACTCGAAAGAGACCTTGGCTAACCTCAATCGCTGGAGCTATTTGGAATTGCTATTTTTGTATGTGGAAGGGCTGCTTTAATAGCATTTTTAAGGTGATTTATTGCTGTAAAAAAGAAATTTTGGAAACTGATTTTTGTGGGAGTTTATTGGGGTTTTGCAGTTGAAGTTTGGGGTGTTTTGGAGCTGGAGTTTGAGGCAGCTTCCATGGAGAAAAGCAATTGATTTTCAGTTGAGTAAGAAAGCTCCTTTAATGGTGGAAAATAATATTTTGTTGTCGAAGAAGGAGTTGTGGCGCCTCTTTTCATCTAGGATTTTATTAATCTCTTGACAAAACCCTAACTTTTTTTTATTTGAAAGCTGAGAAGATTAGAAGAAACAGTCATTTGTGCTTTCTTAAAAAGGAAAACTGTAAAAAAAAAAAAAACTAAAAAAAAATCTTTGCTATTGGCATGATTCGAACCCGGGTGGTCTCCAAGCAAACCCAGAACTCTAACCATTGAATGAAACCCCTTTTGTTATAGGGTTTGCCATGATATATTTATGTATAAACAGCGAATTTTTCAATAATATAGGGTCTCGAAAAAAGTCACTGGGTTCGCCCGAACCCGCACCCTCTACCGTAGCTCCGCCCCTGTGGCTACACCGGGGACTGCCACATTTTATACGCAATATGTTCGTAAGTATTTTAGTTTTATACGCAAACAAAATGGGATTTACGTTGCATACATCGAGTAGTGTAAATTTTCTTTACTCTATAAGTAAATTTTAATTTATAATATCATTTTTATTAGGTTATCATAATTTATATTTATTGAGATATTTAACTACAATTATTGCCCTGTACATGACTTGATATTTTTTGCACCACCAACGTTATAATTTAAATTTAAAAAAGAGCTTTATTCACAAGAAAAAATAGAATGAAAAATGATTAACATGTTCCTTTTAATGAAATAATAGAAAATAAAAAGGTTATTGATGATACATGAGTCATTTGACTTTAGAAACAAAACAAGAACAATTATTTTATTCAAGCAAGCAACAATTCAAGTGTCTCATTCAATTATTTGCTTAATATTAGAAAAAAAAAACAAAAAACAAATTGATATAGTTAATTCTGAACTTATTTGGAATTGAGGCTTGATTGTTATATTGGTGCAGCATCAGCATGTTATGGAAACACACCCCAAGGTACCATTATAGCAGCAGCAAGTGATCCTCTTTGGAATAATGGTGCAATATGTGGCAAAACTTTCAATGTCACATGCACAGACCCAACAAATCCAGTGCCACACCCTTGCACTGGCAAGAGTATTGTGGTAAAGATTGTTGATCATTGCCCCGGATGTGGTGGAACCCTAGATCTCTCTAAAGAAGCCTTCTCAACCATTGCTAATCTTGTCGCTGGCGTTATTAAGATCGACTATGTCCAGTAAGTAACAATTTCTTATATGTATCTCTTTATCGGAAATACTGAATTTAGCTTAACCTTTTAACAATATGTTGTATCTGCCACTGAGTATATTGTTCTATGATTTTCAGGACTTCATGAGGGCATCAAAGGCGCACGAAATTCCAATCTATACTATATATAGCATGACGAAATATATTCCATAGTGAAGTTGATTTGATCAATAATCACAATTGAATGCATGTATTTGATGAATTCTAAGAATAAAAGTTCATCTTTTCCTTTTCTCTTTGTTCTATGTTGGAAAATATTGAGCATATTTTATCAAACGCAAGCTATTTATCACATGAGGGCTGCAAGGCATGATTTTTCTTTTTCTTTTTTTTTTTTACATGGGAGACATAGATCATTTGGATTCCATTAGTAATCAGGATTTAGAATATCACACATTGATTAATCAATGAAAAATTCAACAAACGAAAAGAAAGATATTGTTAATTTGGATCATTCGTTCCTTCAAATGAAATGAAAAGAGATAGAATCAAGACGATTCACAAAATGCCTTTCCACGAATAAGTTTCAGTTATGAAACTATTCTCAACGATCTTAGCCTTTCCACGAATAAGTTTCAAAAGTTACGAAAGCATTCTCAACGACCCTTAAGATCGTCATTAAAATCTTTTGTTTTGACTTTTTTCATTTTTGTGGCCACCAGATAAAGTCCTTTTTCTTGTAATGCTTTCCCATTTTTCCTTTCTGTTCCTCTATTGGTAATAAAAAAGTTAAAAATATAAAGTTTGTTGGGAGGAAGAGGCAAATCCGAAAATAAAGAAGATAAAGAACACCAAATTTTAACGTGGAAAACCCTTCAAATCGAAGGTAAAAATCACGGGATCATAAAGACCCAAAAAGCTTCACTATAACAATAATAGGGTTACAAAAGTTCTCCAAATTGGCTACACAACAAGGGCCAAACACAAAGCAACAATAGCAACAACTAATCAATTGAAGAAAGAGTATAATCCACAAAATAAAACTGCAGCTCGAGACTCGAAATCAGATACAACAAGTCTCCAAATCCGATCTCCACCGTTCAATTCCAAGACCAAGATGTTACAAACACGCAGTCAAAATTTCAGCCCGATCCAACAGTTAACGTACTGAAAAACGTGATTTGAAGTTGGCTGGTCGAAATAAAAACCTGCAGCAAAACAAATACTTTTCTTCTCTCTTCTCTCTTCTCTCTTAATGAAAGCTCTCTCAAAACCCACTCTTATGTGCATAAGTCTTTCAAAGACTTGTATCTATGAGCATAGAATAACTCTCCAAGGTTGTCCTATTTATAGATCATGAGTGGTGCTTTCTCTTAAAACCAAAACCCACTCAAAATAGGAATAAATCGAATCCAATTCCAAATAGGATTGGAAACCAAGAGAGAATAGGATTAGGCCATTGGGCCTTTGGCTGGACAACATGGACATGTGCCCAACAAACTCCCCCACAAGCCAAGGGGCCAAATGTGTCTTCAACTAGAGGAACTATTGACAGGCTTCATGCCTGCCAATTTTCTACAAATTCATGTTTATCTGCAACCACCACCTTTGTCAGCATATCCGAAGGATTTTCGTCAGTGTGTATCTTCTCAACCTCAAATAATTTCTCATCCACGACCATTCTTATCCAATAATATTTTCTATTTATATGTTTGGTCTTAGAATGAAAAGTGGAGTGCTTGGTGAGACAGATAGCACTCTGATTATTACAAAATAAGATGTACCGTTGCTGCTCAAAATCAAGATCATTAATAAACTCCTTCATCCATAATAGTTCTTTGGCACCTTCTGTGACGGCAATATATTCGGCTTCTGTGGTGGATAGAGCTATGCACTTCTGTAGTCTAAATTGCCTTGGCAAGAAGAGTTTTCCCACATCCTGGAGGACCATAGAAAAGAACTCCTTTTGAAGGTGACATACCAAATTTCTCGAACTTCTCTGGATGCTCCACAGGGTATTGAACAGTCTCTTGAAGCTCTCTTTTGGTAGATTTTTCTTATGTTGTGTGATTATCGTCGTTCAACGTTTTCTTTGCTTGATTCAGCATGACACCTGCACTTTTCTCGATCCTAACAAGTGGTACCAGAGCCAGCTTCGAGCAAGGTTCAAGACAGATTCATCTTGGCGGGTTCTGTCCTAGCTGCAACATATTTGACGATAATCGTAATTTTTGTTTGAGAAATCTGACCAGAGTGCTACGCACGTTGAGACAAACTTTGTGGCGGAGATTCGGAGATGCAACCTGTTGAAGGCTATGTGAAGAAGGTGGATCAAGTTTATTTTGTCAGAAAATTCAGGCCAAGGGGGAGAATTGTTAGGTGTTTGCCATAATTTTCTTACCATATTTGGTTTTCCTATCTCTTGAAGGAAAAGGGCAATATAATTACCTAAATTGGGTTTT
>MU668670.1:30573-70644 GCA_026770625.1 Nicotiana glauca
TTAGGGGGAGAATTTTACGGGACAAGTGTTAGTGTGACACTTGTGTTTGCCTCTTCGTGGGGTTGTTCTCTCGATATTTTGTACTCTCTTTTATTATAGTGGATTGCTCATCTCCACGGTGGACGTAGGTCAGTTGACCGAACCACGTTAAATATTTGTGTCTCTTTTGGTAGATATCTCTTTTGTTGTTGGATTTATCACCGCTTAAGGTTTGCTTGCTAGCTTCTGCATTACACTTGAAGATGCATACTATTAACAATTATGCAAGGTCATTATATATAAAAGAGCTCCTTAGAGCAATCGTGTTTCCAAAGCGAGCTAAAGTATTATATGCAGTACTATTTTTTCAAACAAATACAGCCTTAGAACTATCCCTCTTTAGCAAAACAAAACAAAAAGGAGGGGTAGAAAAATGGGTGTAAATCTTCCAAAATATGGTAACTTTGTACCTTCAACAGCCAAACGGTCTGTAACTGCTGTCACAATCCGATATTCTCACCTTCGGGACCGTGATGGCGCATAACATTTTACTTGCTAGGCAAACCAACGTTAGAGGATTTTAAGTCAATTTTAATCACTTTCAAAAATATACATATATACAAGTGAATAATAGATGAATAAAATCAGGGCAGAAGAAAGAAAGTAAAGGAAAGATATAGACATGGTAGGACCCACCAAAGCAAGCTAAGAAAGTAGAATAACTGCGCAAGATAAAAAAATTGAGTACTACTTTATAAAAGAATTTGTTGTAACTATTAAGATTTTTCTCGGATAAATTTTTCTCTTAATAGATATCTTCTTCTTCCTTGATCTTCGCAGAATACTGCGAGTAAGATCTTTCATCCTAACTTTTCCTGAAAGTATATGACTCCAAACATTTCCTAAAAGCAACGACAAGTTCTAAATCTCATTTTACTATGCTCATCAAATAAAAATATACGTCGAAATATTATGATTGAGATAAAAAAATTTCCGCAATACAGCTTAACTCTGTCAAGTCTGTGCGAGTAGTGAAGAAGTATAGAGCACTTTGATTGGTTGTTGACCAACAGAAAACTGAGTGAGAAATGACATAAAACCCAATAATATCTAAGTACACCCTAGATCTAGAGTCACAACTTACGAGCTTTTAGAGTTTCTGCATACAGAGTTTGAAATAAGTATAGTTTTCTCGAATGATAAGAACAATAAATAAAGGGGATGTGGAAGGGGACTTCAAGTTCTGCGGAAGCTAGCAGATTTACCTCGAGTCTCCAAAGCAAATTCGAGCTGAAAAGCCTCACGAACAGTTGGTCCAGTACCAAAATCTACACAAGAAGTGCAGAATGTATTCTGAGTACAGCCGACCCAATGTACTCCATACGTGTCGAGCCTAAGCTCGATGAGATAGTAGCGAGGCTATGACAGGAGACACACGTAAATAAACCTATGCAGATAACAATATGCGTACAACATAATAACAAATAAGGGCTAAACATATACTATTGGGAGGGAACATGCAAAAGGGGTACAAGATACGATAAGTACAACGGGGAATGATATCAAGAAATAGTCAATAACCCCTTAACTATCTTAACGAATAAACATAATGAACAAAACTTTACGACATCACCCTTCATAATTTTACTCTTGACCTCACTATGAAACAATAATAACCGCACAACATCACCATTCATGCTTTACTCTCACTTTATCATATATCAATAGATATAATACACTATTGCCCTTCGTGCATTAACTCTCAAAATATGGCACAACCTCACCCTTCGTGCATTAATTCTCACAATATGGCACGACATCACCACTTGTGCATTAATACTCAAATACAGCACGACATTACCCTTCGTATATTAACACTCTTCCTTACCATATAACAATGAACATATAATAACAGGGAGATAGAATGAACAATAACAATCCTTACATCAAAAATGGTTCCAAAATTCAAACCTCAACTTTAGAAACAATACTCAATTATCACAAATAATTCATAAATGAGCTTCTAGAGTGTGAAATGACATAAAACCCAATAATATCTAAGTACAACCAGATCTAGAGTCATAACTTACGAGCTTTTAGAGTTTCTACATACAGAGTTTGAAATAAGTACAGTTGTCTCGAATGATAAGAACAGTAAATAAAAGGGATGTGGAAGGGACTTCGTGGTCTGCGGAAGCTAGCAGATTTACTTCGAGTCTCCAAAGCAAATTCGAGCTGAAAAGCCTCACGAACAGTTGGGTCTAGTACCAAAATCTACACAAGAAGTGCAGAGTGTAGTATGAGTACAACCGACCCAATGTACTCCATACGTGTGGAGCCTAACCTCGATGAGATAGTAGCGAGGCTATGACAGGACACACACGTAAATAAACCTAAGCAGATAACAATATGCGTACAACATAATAACAAATAAAGGCTAAATATATACTATTGGGAGGGGACGTGCAAAAGGGGTACAAGATACGATAAGTACAACGGGGAATGATATCAAGAAATAGTCAATAATCCCTTAACTAGCTTAACGAATAAACATAATGAAAAAAACTTTACGGCATCACCCTTCGTGATTTTACTCTTGACCTCACTATGAAACAATAATAACGGCACAACATCACCATTCACCCTTTACTCTCGCTTTCATCATATATCAATATATATGATACATTATCGCCCTTCATGCATTAACTCTCAAAATATGGCACAACCTCACCCTTCGTGCATTAACTCTCACAATGTGGCACGACATCACCATTTGTGCATTAACACTCAAATATAGCACGGCATCACCCTTTGTATATTAACACTCTTCCTTACTATAGAATAATGAACATATAATAACAGGGAGATAGAATGAACAATAACAAGCCTTACGTCAAAAATAGTTCCACAATTCCAACCTCAACTTTAGAAACAATACTCAATTATCACAAATAGTCCATAAACACAGAAAGAATGATCAATGTAGTAATTAACTAGTCTAAGCATGGATATCATGATCAAATAAAGTACTAAATTACAAGAAACAAGCCCCACCCGCATGCTTTAGCCCAACAACAACGCATAAGTAATTGTCACCTCATATATACGTTGTACCCAACATTTAAACAAGTAGTATATAGGCAAACAAGTCCTAATCTCTCAACTTAAGGTTAACCACAACACTTACCTCTCTCTAAAGATCAACCATATCTTTGCCATTCAAATAAGCCTTCGAACCAACAAAATCTAGCAAATTACCAACCAAATGGTCCAAAATAAGCTTTAGGAGCTACCCACGATTGCAAAATATCCAATTTAGGTCACTATTGAAAAAGTCAACAATAGTTAACTCCCGAGCCTGCTTTGTCCAAACCCAAAATTCAGGCCAAAACTCAATTACCCACTAACCTCCAAGCCTGGTTACGTAATTTGTTTCCTAATCCAACATCAATTAAGGTCTAAATTCCAATATTACAAAAATCTATAATTCCACCCAGACCCCCAATTTCCACCCTAAAAATCCAAGATTTTAGGTTGAAATCTTACGAAATGTAATGAAAGATTGAAAGAAAATAGGTTAGAATCACCTACCATTAAATTGGGGAAGAAGGGCTCTTGGGAAAATTGCCTATAGGATTTCTAAGTTTTAAAATTTGAAAGAATGAGAAAAATCTCGTCTTACTCAGTTTTTACCCAGCTATAGATGTCGCAATTGTGTGTAAAAGGTTGCAAATGAAAACTCCTCTCAAAATCCCAGTGATCGCAATTGCGATAAAACGATCCCAAATGCGAACCCTGATGCCCTCACAAATACGGACACTACTTCGCAAATGCGAAAATCCTCAAAACCATTATGAGTCGCAATTGAGACCCTACCTTCACAAAAGCGGAATTGTCAAGTTCGCAATTGCGAACTTTACCTCGTAAATGCGAGGAACCCCCCCCCCCCCCCAAACTATAGTTCTAAGTCTAATCTCACATTGGCCTATCCGAAACTCACCTAATCCCTCGAGGCTCCAAAGAAAACGTGCACACAAGTCCAAATACATCATAAGAACTTCGCACAATCAAATCACCACAATAATACCTAGAACTATGAATCAAACACCAAATTACATGAAAATTTCAAGAAAACTTAAAAACTGTTATTTTAACAAACGGACGTCTGAATCAAGTCAAACTAACTCCATTTTTCACCGAATTTGGTAGACAAGCCATAAATATAGTAATGGACTATGCAGGGTTTCGAAACCTAAATACTGACCCAGTATCAACAAAGTCAAATAATGGTCATACTTTTAGATTCATTAAGCATTCAAACATCAAAATTTCGACAAAAAGAGATAACTCAAGCTAGGGACCTCTGAACTCAATTTTGGACATACGCCCAAGTCTCAAATCAGGATACGGACCCACCGAAATTGTCAAAACATAGATTCGGTCCATTTACTTGTTGATGAAGTCAACCATAATAGAATTTTAGGGTAAATTTCATATTTTATCAATTTTTAACATAAAATCCTTTTGGAAAAACACCCAGATTATGAATGTAAGTCAAGGAACAGTTGAAGAAGCTATTGGAGGCTTTGAAACACGGAATTTAGGTTTAAAAATCTGGATGACATATCAGTTCATCACATTCTCTACCTCTAAAAGAATCGTTCATCTTCGAATGGACATAGAAAAGTACCTGGATTGGTGAAAGGGTGTGGATATATACTCCGCATGTTCGACTTAGAATCCCAAGTAGCTGTCTCGTTGGTTTGACCTCTCCACTGTACTCGAACTGAAGGATAACTCTTTGACTTCAACTGACGAACATGTCGGTCCAGAATAGCCACCGGCTCCTCCTCATAAGCCAAATCCTTGCTTAATTGGACTAAACTAAAATCTAGCACATGGGACAGATCACCGTGATACTTCAAGAGCATGAAAACATAGAACATCGGATGGATAACTAATATAATAGGTTGCAATGCGAGCTTGTAACCCACCTCACCCACTATCTGAAGAATCTCAAAATGTTTGATATACCTAGTGCTCAAGCTGCCCTTCTTTCAGGACCTCATCACTCCTTTCATGGGTGAAACCCGGAGCAATACCCTCTCTCCGGCCATGAATGAATGATAATATGCGATATAGTCACTATTTATGTCGTAGAGACCCACGCTTTGTTGTTGTCTTTGTTATGAAAATTGTTGGTTAAATGTTTGAATTGATGTTACTTGGTTTCGCAGGGAATGCATGATAGATCAAGACTAAAATGGAGTGTTAAGAGGCAAGAATAAGCATAAATCACACAATTGAGAAGTATCCACGAGCAAGCAACCAAGCAAAGTGACAAAAATATGAAGGAAACGAAACCAGGCATTTTCGCGGTCCACCGCGGTTAGCTGCGGTCGTGGCCGCTGTTTGTTACAGACCGCGCCGCGGTTGATCGCAGTTGGCGCTGCGGCCGCGGACGTAACTGGGCGATGCTATAGCATTAGGGGCCAAAGTGTAAATAGGCTAAACTTTTGTAAATCCATTATATAATGTAGACAACTCGCCCCAAAAGAAAGAGGGGCTTATTTTTGGAGTTATTTTGGCAAGGGAAACAAGTGTGAGAGATCACCAAACACCATTACTTTTTATTCTTCTTATTTTCTTGCAATTTATACGCATGAATTCTTTAGATATTGTGTTACCCAATATTATGAGTAGCTAATTTCTTAATCTAAGGTTTTGATGGAAATTGGGAATTACTTGGTTGTTTTATCATTATAATTAGGTTTTGTTGTTAAATATCTAATTGTTCATATGCGTTTTGATTGTAAAATAGTTGAAAGGGCCCTCAATTATCCGTTCCTATTTAGTGTGTATCTTCTTGAGAGAGAGTGCATATTTAGGTAATTATATGAACATCATCACTCTTGGAGTATAGACGAGAGTCATAACCGAGGGTTTAGAGGTTGGATTAGATATAACGAAATCCCGGGTGCAATCTAAGTGAACTGTATTGTAATATTAGCTAACGTAACTTGAGAGAGTGCATTTAGTAAATTATTGTAACTGCTTGAGAAAGAATTATGATAAATTGAGAGTTCATGATTGTTAGAGATAGATAAAATTGAATTATAAGAAATATACAACCAAGGAAAGAATCAACGGGGGAAATCAATACCGTAGACCTTCTTAATATTGTTTACACAGTAATCATAGTTATTTTAAAGTCTATATTCCTTTTAGTCGTAGTTGTTAGATAACCAATCACTGTGAAACCAAAAGTTTGAGGAAACAGGTTGTGGGAATTGAGTAAATTGACGGTGGTAATTGGTGGGTTAATTCTCTGTGGTTCGACTCTAGGCTATTATACTCAGATTATATTTGCAATGCCCGCATAGTCTTTTGTGAGACTCAGTTGAGTGTGATCAATGCAACATATCAAACTCTACGATCGGTTGGATTAAGTTATGAAAAGTTGATCCTCAATAATCTTGGCCTTATCCAAGTCATCTTGTACCAAATCTATACCCAACAACCAAGCCTCTCCCGGCTTGAACCATCTAACTAGTTATCGGCAACGCCTCCTATATAATGCCTCATAGGGAGCCATATGAATGCTCGTCTGGTAGCTGTTGTTGTAGGCAAATTCCGCAAGTTGAAAGAGCTAATCTCACAAACCCCCAAAATCTATAACACAAGCGCAGATCATATCCTCTAGTACGCTCAGACTATCGTCCGTCTGATGATGAAATGGTATGCTCAACACAACTAGTGTGCCCAACTCAAGCTGTACTGCCCTCCAAAAGTGCGAGGTGAACTACGTACTTCGATAAAAAATGATAGACACGGGCACACCGTGAAGATAGATGATCTCGTAGATGTAGATCTCAGATAACCGCTCTGAAGAATAGGTAACTTCCACAAGAATGAAATGCGTTGAATTGGTCACCTTATCCACAATGACCCATACCGTATCAAACTTTCTCTAAGTCCGTGGAAGCCCAACTACAAAGTTCATAGTGATACACTCCCACTTCTACTCAGGAATCTCTAACTTCTTAAGCAAACCACCTAGTCTTTGATGCTCATACTTTACTTGCTGACAATTTAGACACCGAGGTATATATGCAACTATATCTATCTTCATCCTTCACCACAAATAATGTTGACGCAAGTCCTGATACATCTTGGCGGCATCGGATGAATAAAATAGTGGAAACATTGAGCTTCCTCAAGAATCAAATCACGAAGTCCGTCTACATTGGGCGCACAAATACGACCCCGCATCATCAAAACTCTACCATCTCCAACAAAAACCTGCTTGTCACCACCGTGTCACACTGTGTCCCTAAGGACAAGCAAATGAGGGTCATCATACTGTTGCTCCCTGATGAGCTCAAACAAGGAAGACCGAGCAACTGTACAAGCTAGAACACGACTTGTAATTGAATCATCCAACCTCATGAACTGATTGGCCAAAGCCTAAACATTTAATGCAAGCAGTCTCTCACCGATTGGAATATATGCAAGACTGCCTCTACTCACTACATTTCTACTCAAGGCATCGGCCACTATGTTGGCCTTCCCGTGATATATAAGATGTTGATATCATAGTCTTTCAATAGCTACAACCATCACCTCTGCCTCAAATTGAGATCCTTTTGTTTGAACAAGTACTGCAAGCTTCGATGTTCCGTGAATACCTCACATGACACGCCGTAAATATAATGCCTCCAAATTTTCAGTGCATGAACAATGGTTGTCAACTCTAAGTTGCGAATATGGTAATTCTTCTCATGATTTTTTTTTCCAATAAACATACATAATGTTGGTATAAGATCCAAAGGTATTAAAGTGTCACACATAATTTCGTACATCTATTATTAATGGTTAGCCAATAGACATGTTTTTAACATTCGAGATAAAAAAGCATTTATTACTGTACAGTTGTACTAATGTCCTCATTAAATAAAGAAAATAAAATAAAATGCTATTTTCAATATATTGTGTCAGAGAAGAAGCCCAGATGCTCCAGTAAGAAGGTTCGGGTGGCTGGTTGTGGAGGGCATAAGAAGAGGTAGAGGGCGGCCTAAGAAGTATTGGGGAGAGGTGATCAGACAGGATATGGCGAGACTTCAGATATCCAAGGACATGACACTTGATAGGAAGTTGTGGAGATCGAGTATTACGGTTGCAGGCTAAGAGGTAGTTGAGTCTTGCGCTGCTTTGTACCTTTGTGAGCCTAGTCCGGCTGGGTTTTGGCTAGGATAGGTAGGGGCAATGTTGTGTCTTACTATTTTCTAATACTAGCCATCATTTTTGTTTTGAATTTTTCTACTGCATTTTATGTTCCTTTTTCCCTATGATCCCCGTGGTAAATCTAATATTCTCTCCTTTTGTCTTTTTATTATCTTGAGCCGGGTGTCTTTCGGAAACAGCCTCTCTACCCCTTCGGGGTAGGGGTAAGGTCTGCATACACACTACCCTCCTCGTATCCCATTTGTGAGATTTACTACCCTCCTCGTACCCCATTTGTGGGATTTACTAATGGTTGTTGTGTCAATTACCTAAAAACGGCGCATTCTTAATAGTGTCATAATATAAGAACAGTGTATATGATAACTTAAACAGTTAATGAGCTTTTCATTGCTTTGGTTATCAAAAATTGATGGTGCAAGACTTTACACTTTTTGTTGTTTCTCTTGATAACAAAGTTAATATCAGTGTGCTTGTTTGCTAGAATTTCTTTCATTAGTGTCTTACTATTGAGTTTTTGTTTCTTTTTGCGCCTCAAGGAACAAGAAAGTAGTTAACTGCGTTGTTTTTTCAAAATTTCTGCTATTGAAATTGGGCCCAAATAATCTCTAATACTAGAAATGACAGTTCGATGCACAAGGTATCCCATATTCATATATAATACGAAAAGATGTCGCACCCGATATCGACAGTCTGCAAAATAAAGATAAATTTACCGCTTCTCCAAAGCTCGCCTGGTACCTACTGCTATAAAAGATTATAGGAAAGGAAAAAATAACAGCAGGAAAGCTAGCAAAATGGATCATTTAAACAACGACCATATAAGGTGATTTTCATTAAAAGTACACAAATAAACTTTGTACAAAATTGTACAAAGGATTGACGTGCCACACTTATTTAAAGAGTAATAAAGGGCTACTAAAAGCCAATATGAACACAACATTAGCTGCACTTTTAAGAAAGGCAGCACTTTATTATGTGTGACACTTCATCCTTAATTTCTTTCTAATCTCTAATTAGTCATCCATCATCTCTTCTTCAAGCAAAGCTGCAGCCAAAGTTTTTGCTTCCTCGGCCGAAGTTTCAGCTCCTGTTTTGATCATCTTCCCATCAAATACACATGGCTTATAGCAAATGCACCTTCTGAGGATTTTGCTACATTTTCCATCAGTAAATCCCTCACTGAGACAAGCTTTTCTGCATGGCGGTTTGGTAATGCATATTCCAGGGAATGTATTGCTTTCTGCTTTGCAAGTACTCTTAGCTTGCACCTCTACAATCATTCAAAAGCACTTATAAGTACATCTAAATGAAAGACCACAGTTGAGGTATTTAACTCATACACATAACAGTATTAATTTACAGTATTAGGTCTCTCCCAAAAGATATTTCATCCATACAAAATGAAAACATAAGACACGCGGAATGTTATCACATATAACAGAGATATGATAATGTAAAAAACTATTAGAATTATAGTATTAGATCTCTCCCAAAAAAATATACACATACAACGCTCCATAAAATTTTAAAAAAATAAGGCAAGTGGAATATTACCACATATAACAGAGACCTGATAGTGTAAAGAAATATTGCCACTATTGGTACCGTATTAGAGTATATAAGTTAAACTTTTCAAACAAATTTAACTTGGAAAACTGATAAGAAAATTATAACTTTAAATTCATTTTGATAATATAAACCAGAGTCATATACAGACACCATTATGAGGAGGCTTTTCTGTTTTAAAAAAACTAACTTATGTACTTAAGCGACTGCATAGCAAGAGCAAAAATTAAATTTCACATAATTTCCATTTATTTTTATTTAGATTTTAGAGGAACAAATTAATGGAGACAAACCATATGCAACAAAAAGCATCATTGCCAAGACTGCAAATGCCATGAAGCACAAGGAGCGAGCCATAGTTTCTTTGAATGAGTAAACAAGATAAGGATTAATAATAATAAACAGATTGTAATTCAGAGTTGTGAATAAACACCAACACAATATAGGTATTTATAGGCAATGAAATAAGAGTGGAAAAACTTTACTTACCTTTTGAAGTAAAAAAGAAAAAGAAACAGAGAGTAGATAAATTTCGTGAGCCAACAACTATGTGAAGTGAATTATTGCACCACAGCTGTTGGTAATATTGAAATTTGTAGATATATCAATAATAAATGTTCTTCATGTTCATAAATTTTTAGTAACTAATTATTCTCCCAAAAGAAAAGAAAAAACTCCGAGTAATTACTAGATTTTGTTAACGAGCAGAGCGGGTAAAAGAACTTAGAATCACATCAGCATTAGTTGAAGATTTCTTTTACGCAGGGTCCAGAAAATAAAGTGGATCCAGAATTTTAAGATAATAGGGGCACTATTGAAAAAAGATAAATCTAGAATTTATACTAGACGGGTTTAACTTTAGTTTTTACCATGAATCTACTACGCTTTTGAAATTATAGGTTCAAAATTATATTCTTTTTCAAAATTTTAGTGATTTTCACATATATACTTTTTGCCAAAAACAAGATCATTCGAAGTGAGATTTGAAACGTCAATTTCACTCGCAGAGGTATACCCAATAATTATTACAGTATAGAAGTCTTTTAAGCATGGTGCACGCACATATATCTTTAAGTAATTTAAAAATATATATATATATTGTTATGCATGGTTTAAGAAAAGGAGTATGGGTTCACGTGAACCCATACCCCTTAAGCTAGATACACCTCAGCCGGGGAAAAATCGCATCCCAAGGGATGTAATTAGATAGTCTATCCTAATGCAAACAATAGTAATTGCTTTCACGTTATGAACTCGTGACCTATTATAGGTCAGACGATTATAACTTTACCGTTATTCCAAAATTCCTCTTCCTACGTAATAATTAATGAAATTAAAAATTAAACTTGATACGCAATTTTAGAGTGCTACAATGGTCTTGAGTAATACTCGCCTTAAGTTAACTCATGGAGTTAAGACAAGATTCAATGTCAATTTTCTTGTCATGATATCAAAGTCAGGCCTATATTAATTCATAATTTATCAGATGAAGGTCCCCCATATTTTTTTAAAAATCCTTAATTATATTATAGATAATTATTTGACTCAAAAGTTGCTAAATACTTTTTAAGCAAATCAATCAAAAGAGATGAAGGAGTAAATCATAGCTAAATCGAAGGATAAAATCGAGATATGGGAATATTGGACAGAAATGGGAAGCTTTATTGATTATCAAAATTTGACCTGCCTCTCCTTGGAGAGGTTCAAGGATTTACAATCAACTTATCCCTTTCATGGGTAATCGAAAATGAGATCTTCCCTGTTTCCCGTAGGACAAGGGTTCTATTTATGGAGTTCTTGCCTTATTTCTTGGGCTGTCTCCATAATTCCGGAGAAGCCCTCTTTCAGTTCTTTCATCTTGTATTTATAGTCGAGAACTCCTCATGGAGTGGTCTTGACCTCGTCGCTTATATAGAGAATAACAATTATTAGAGGAAGTCGAGTTTGTTGGTTATTTCCGCAGGACGGTTAGGACGGGGTCATTGCCGTTGTGGTCGTGTGGTTAGATTTTGACTAATACAGTTAGTCCCTCCATTCACAAGGATCGTGTCCTATCGACCTCGGTGGACGGATCATGTGCACGACGCAGTTGGGGGAGTTGGATTCGCATTTTGTTCCTTAGTCGCGTTAAGAATTTTGAAACCGCCTCGAGGCGTCCTTCTAGTACTCGTGTACCGTTTTGACAATTTCGGAGTTGAAGCACTGGTTGATAAAAAAATGCTACTTCGTACAGGCAGTCATAGTGGCACACATTTCAGAGAAGCTGAATCGTTTCGCACCTGGTCAGGCTCTAGTGGTGACATTTGATTTTTGTGCCCCGGAGAATTCGCATCTTACCAATTGAAGGAATCTGCCATTCATTTTCCACTTTTCATCATTCATCTTTGAGAGAATTCCCAGGATAACTCCTTTTCTGTTAATTTGAGCTCTTTTTTACTTCCTTGCTCGTAGTAATCTCCAATTTTTTTACTTCTTCTGCAAATCTTCTTCTTTCGTTTTTTATGGGTTTAAAATGGCAGGAAGTTCTTATCGTGATAATCTCCCGGCTATCTCTCTGGCAGTTGAGGATCCCTCTCCGGCAGCCGGAGACACAAAATAGGTGGAATGTGAAGCTGTTCCTTCGGTGGAGGAAATTCTACCCCACCCAGGAAGAGGGGTGGCAGATTTCAGCGCCGACTGTAGGAGAGAATAGGTAGATATCTGCACCCTCTTCGGGGAGGTAGGGATAGCAGATTTATGGGAATGAAGGGGCATTCCCAGCTATGTCGGGATAGTACCTGCGTGGAGGGACAACCAGGTCCAAATTGACCGTCCCGGGTTCTGTACGTTGTATGCTTACCCTTTCTTTGTTGAGTACACTCTCCCGCTTCTCATGCTGGTGGTCGATTTCTGCTGGTACTATAAGGTATGTACCGCTCAGCTTTTCCCTTACCTATATAAGTTGTTCCTTATGTTTATCAAGTTTGCGGAATTGGCCGGTCGAGAGGTTACTCTGGGCATGTGCTTAACCTATTCGCCCCGCAGACGATTCGCGGTACGATGATCTACGCGCATCCTCAAGGGTCAAAAGGTTTGGTGGTTAGGATGGATGACAGGACCAACCGTCGCTTTTTCGACAACTTCTTCTATGTGTGGACCAAGCACCTAGTGGCGGACACGACTGTGTTTCATGAGGTGTGGAATTTTGCCCATAAGTCTTTGCCCTCAATTAGTAGAGTATTTAATTTGCCTCTGTCCTTTATCCTTTTGTGTTGAATAATTTGACCTATTTCATTATTCTGCATCCAAAAAGCTACCCCCGCCACCTTTGGAGGGGATTCGAGAATGGGTCGAGGCCATTCTCCCTCATACAGCGAGGGTCTGCACAGGTTTGTCCTTTCATGAAAGATTCAGGTGTAGGCCCCTGACAGGTGGGATGGTGCCTTTGTTTTCAATCTGTTGATTTTCATTTTGACCTTAACTCTTAATCGTCGTTTGTCGTTGTCAGGGAGAGTTCACAGAGTCAGGGTCCCTCAATTAGCTTTCTATCGGCCAGCTGTGTCCGCTAGTCTCAATGCAATACCTATGGCTCGACCTAAATCGAGGGCAGCGTCGGTAGAATCTGTGGCCTGACAACTCCAACTTGGGTTATGTCTCTGGGCCAGGTCCAATCTGATACTGCCCGCCCTCAGAATGACTCCCCATCGATCGGGGAGGAAGAAAGGTCGTTAAAGAGATGGAGTGTAGGGTTTGAGATGGCTCCTCTAATAGTGATCAACTTGGATTCTCCCCCGGCGGGACCCACAGAAGGGTGTATTCGCGGCATCTACCGCTGAGGTGGAGCGAGGGGTCATAGTTGGTTCTACTCGTTAGAGCCAGGAAAATTTTGCGATTACGGTTATTGAGTCAGGAATTTCTGTTGTTGATGACGTAGGACATCTTGCCGTAGTAGAGAACTAAACTCTTGGCACTGTCGTCGTGACAACGAGTGTGCCTTCCTTATCCTCGGTGGATTATGTCACGCCATCGGCAGTGGGGAAGGGAAAGAGCACAACGTTCGATGGATACGAGTCTGATTCTAACTTGGACGCTGATAATGTTCGGATGTTCGTGAGGGCATTACTCGCTTGGTAATGAATGCGGAGGGGTCAGCCCATTTCATCGAGATCCCCTCTGACGTGAACCTGTTGATGCAAGGAGGTAGATTGGTACCAAAATTCTACCTACTGTGTTCGGAAGCTGAGAATGAGTCCCTACGGGATATTTCTGATGTCGAGGTGATGGGATTACGGGTACATTATATCCGACCTCAACTTGCCTCTCTTATGTTGCAGAACGAGCATCAGTTTAACTACTTTCTTGTTTTGTAGACATACATGTTGGAGGTGGAGAGCATCCGCAGGGCCGATGTCTGGTCGAGGATCTTTTTATAGATGCTAGAAAAGTATCGTTGATATCGCGACAGATGCTGTGAGTTGCACGAACGGTTGAAGACTGATCCCCACTACCGAGCATTGGGATAGGAGTAAGAGAAGAGAGACTAGGAGCTAATGGAAGTGTTCAGCAACAAGAGTGAGCTTGAAGAGAAAACCCGTCTCAAGGACGTAGAGCTTGAAGTGGGCAAAGGGGTTGCTGCAGAATACGAGTACCTGCAGGATATGTTAAGGGCGATGCAGTCGGAGATGGAGTAGAGTCGGGCCAGAGATGCGGAGTTGGACGCCGAATAGAGAGGGAAGTTAGCTGTACTAGAGGGTCAGGTTGCCGCTTTAAAGTGTATAGAGAGGGTAGCGTCAGACTTTTCGGCGAAGGCAGTGGCCTTACAAGAAGCCATTTGTGTACATGAGTCCGAGCGGGAGTCGGAGAGGGAAATTGCGGCCCTTAGGGAGGCGATGCTCGAGAGCGAATTAGCATGATTGATCAGTAGGCTTTATCTCTGTCGGATCGAGTTACGGCCTTAGAGGAAGAAAATCAGCAGTTAAGGACCCAGGCTAGACCGTCCTATGCTGTTGTTCCCCATCAAGCTCATGAGATCTGGATCTATGCCAAAGCTTAGTGCTATATTTTCAAAAGTGTGTGGGAAGCAGGCACCGTGATTGAGGAAGCTTTTGAGGAAGCGTGATGGAAAGCTCGTAAGGCTCCTGCCAACTATGGATATAATGTGGCGACGCCCGAAGCTAATGGGGGTGCCAGTGGTGATGATGATGGGCCTTATAGAGATGATGATGGCAATGGAAGTGTTGGTGCCGAGTGAGGAAAAAATGTTCTTTATTATTATTTTTCTTTCTTACTTCGTACACCGGTTGGCGTTTGTTTGTTTCTTGTTGTTGCTTTCTTTCCCTTTCCCTTTTTTTAGTTGAGTGGTCTGGACCATGTGTAAGTGGTGATAGTCCATATTTCCGACATCATGAATAAAGAAATCATTTTTGCTACTTGCTTTGAGTTCCAATTCTCTATTGATTTATGATCTTGTTGTGAGGTAGGAGCTCATCAACGAGTCCTTGTTCTTTTGTGGTGAAGGCTTTGGGTCTTGTGTACTTTATTACAAACTTATCGAGATAACTCGTTCAGGTTCGAGCGAGGTCGAACTATCAAACTTTTGATTGGCGAAGACACAGCTTGTTTTAGATTGAGTGAGGTCGAACTTATCATACATTGATGGCCAAGCCGCTTAGCCTGAGTCCCAATTCGAGTGAGGTCAAACTTATAAGACTTTGATGGTGAAGGCACTTAGCCTTAGTCCCAGTTCGAGCAAGGTCGAACTTATCAGACTTTGATGGTGAAGGCACTTAGCCTAAGTCCCAATGTGAGAGAGGTCGAACTTATCAAACTTTGATGGCGAAAGAGCTTAGACTTGTTCCAGTTCGAGCGAGGTCAAACTTAACAGAATTTGTTGGCGAAGGTGCTTAGCCTTAGTCCCAGTTAGAGCGAGGTCGAACTTATCAAACTCTGATGGCGAAGGCGCTTAGCCTTGTTCTAGTTTGAGCGAGGTCGAACTTATCAGATATTGATGGCGAAGGCACTTAGCCTTAGTCCTAGTTCGAGCGAGGTCGAACTTATCAAACTTTGATGGCGAAGGCGCTTAGCCTTGTTCCAGTTCGAGCGAGGTCAAACTTATCAGACTTTGATGGTGAAGGCGCTTAGCCTTGTTCTAGTTTGAGCAAGGTCCAACTTATCAAACTTTGATAGAGAAGGAGCTTAGCCTTGTTCCAGTTCGAGCGAGGTCGAACTTATTAGACTTTGATGGCGAAGGCGCTTAGCCTTGCTCCAGTTCGAGCGAGGTCAAACTTTTCAGACTTTGATGGCAAAGACACTTAGCCTTGTTCCAGTTTGAGCGAGGTCAAACTTACCAAACTTTGATGGCAAAGGTGCTTAGCCTTGTTCCAGTTCGAGCGAGGTCAAACTTATCAGACTTTGATGGTGAAGGTGTTTAACCTTATTTTATCATTTGCATCGATGGTTCAACGCCATGGGCGTTGACTTTATTTTGACCTGTGGTCTTTTGTTGTACGTGTTATAATTGTTCGCTTGATCGTGGCATTCAGGTTGCTTCAAGGCGATTTTTGATTCCTCGTTTGAAACACCTCTATGTTGTCTTCCGGCCCGATACATTATGGTCGATGAGGGGGAGAAATGCTCTATATTTCTGTCCGGCGATTAGGAAGGGGAGATAGAAAAAAATAAAGAATGGGGGCAGATGTTTTACATCACTTCTCTCCTCGTTCGGTAGGGCAGAGGATTTTAGCTCCCGTAGACGCATTCGATTCTTCTTTTCTCGATGCGCTGCCATCGACTCGGGTTTGAGTTGGGTTTTCTTAGTGATGTTTCTTTGGCTTCGATCTAGGAAAAAACTAAGTTTTTTCACTAGGAAATCCCCACAGACGGTGCTAAATTATTTGACTCAAAAGTTTCTAAATACTTTTTAAGTAAATCAATCAAAAGAGATGAAGGAGTAAATCATAGCCAAACATAATTAATACTTTATCGAAGGATAAAATCGAGATATGGGAATATTGGACAGAAATAATATTTGGGAAGCTTTATTGCTTATCAAAATTTGCCTTGCCTCTCCTTGGAGAGGTTCAAGGATTTACAATCAACTTATCCCTTTCATGGGTAATCGAAAATGAGATCTCCCCCATTTCTCGTGGGTCAAGGGTTCTATTTATGGAGTTCTTGCCTCTTTTCTTGGGCTGTCTCCATAATTACGGAGAAGCCCTTTTTTAGATCTTTCATCTTGTATTTATAGTCGAGAACCCCTCATGGAGTGGTCTTGACCTTGTCGCTCATATCCAGAATAACAATGATCAGATGAAGTCAGGTTCATTGGTTAATTCCGTAGGACAATTAGGATGGGGTCATTGTTGTCATAATCGTGTGGTCAGATTTTGACCAATACAATAATAAATTGTGCATCATTAAAGTGCTAATATAAGTATAGCAATTAGTATTGTTTGCTACTACAGTCAACCAAAGATTGTCATAATTACTACTACTATTCGAAGTTACCTTATTGAAAAGAAATTTCTAATTGTCTGCTTCATTTCTCTTATTTAGTCTTATTCTCAGTTTTTTTTTAAATCTATTTGATGTGCTTTTTCTTCGCTTATGTTACTATCTTATTGTTGTTTTTGCTTTTCTCATTTTTCCATTATTTTATTTCCTTTACTTTGTTGCTGCGACTATATTGAGTTGGGTTCTATCGAAAATAGATTATCTACCAGCACATGGTAATGGCAGGGTCTTTGTACATATGTACTACCCTCTCCAGGCCTCACTAGTAGGATATGCCACTAGAAAAATCATTTTAATTTTTTTGTTTTTGACATGACCCCTTCATGATGGCGCCTATAAATTATAATTGGTCACCTGTCATTACTAAAACACACTCAACAATAACAGAAATAAATCAAGACTTTTAAAATAACTGAAATCGTTGCCACAAAACGGGGTGAACCCCAAAACGTAAGTGTGGAAATAAAGCCCGACATAGGGGTGTCACTAGTCATGAGCATATAATATAACTGATTTGAAAGTAACAGGACAAACATATTCTAGAATCCGAAATATAAAGAAATAAGGAATGATAGGGAAGAAGAAAGTAAGGTTGCGAACACTGGCAGCTGCCTCGCAATCCAAATGACCAGCTACAAGTACTATCAACAACCTCCACATCCAACAGCTCATGGCTCTATACACGAGGTGCAGGAAATAATGTAAGTACACGAACTTAGTAAGTAAAAATAATAAATAAGGAACTGAAAATAATGACGAGCTAAGCAGTTTTAGTTCATTTTCAATAATTTCAGAAAGGAAAATATCCGTGCTTCCAAAGTTTCGGTAATTCAAGTCAAATCAGTTTATTTTAGGCAAGTTCAAGTAAAACTCGATAAGAATATCTTTCAGCAGTTTTCAAAACATGGATATAAGGAAACTATGTGCATCGATAATGTAATCATATACTGCCTCTCAAGCAATCATCTCTCAATCCTCCCAATCACTCTAACCTCACAATAACTCATTCTTCACAGCTACTCATTCCTCACAATCACTCAACAATCGATAGGTACCTATGCTCATTGGGGTGTGCAGGCTCCAAAGAGGTTCCTTCAGCCCAAGCGCTATAACAAGCTAATTATGGCATAAATCAATCAGGCCCACAGCCTCAATCAAGCATAAATCAATAAAGCATGTTGTGGCGTGCAACCCGATCCTATAAATATCCTAACAATCAGACCCTCTGCCTCACTCAACCATTAATCTCTCCAATCTTTGGGGCTGTCAAATATCAGGAAAATTAGCCCAAACAACAATAACATGATGCATAGAATAAAATAACGAAGACTGAGATATGATATGCGAGGAAAAATTGTGACTGAGTAGAAATAGCATTTAATAGGCAATTCAACATGTAACACAGCCCCTACGGGACCCAGCAATGCCAACATATAGCCTAAACATGGGTTTTAACATGATTTACAACCAATTTTTCATAACACATACAGCATTTAGCTAACAACATGTTGTTAAACTTTACAGTTATATGGGACAAACCAAGTCACAATCCCCTTAGAGCACGCCCACAAGCCACCTAGCATGTGAGTCACCTCCAAAATATTCACAAGACACAATGTCCGGGGTTTCATACCTTCAGGACCAGATTTACAACTATTACTTACTTCAATCTAAGCAAAATCCTATTTTGCGATGCCTTTGCCTCTCGAATCAGCCTCCAAGCATTTAGACTCAAGCCAAAAGTAATACAACATAGTCAATATATGCCAAGGAACCAATTCCACACGAAAACTTCTAAATTGGACTCAAATCCCGAAATTGGCTCAAATCCGGCTTCCCGCTCATGTCTCAAAATCCAACAAAAGTAATAAAATTCGAAAGCACATTCACTCACGAGTCTAACCATATGAGATTTATCAAAATCCGATATCAATTGGTCACTCAAAACACCAAATGACACTCTTCAAAATTCCAAGCCCTAAACCCCAATTTTCACTTTAAAACCCCACTAATTTGATAAGAAATCAATGAGAAAAACACCATAGCTAAGAGTACTTAGGCTCAAGGGACTTACCTTAGTGAAAATATTTGAATCCCCTTCAAATATCACATAAAAAGCTGCAAAGTCCAAGTTGAAAATGGTGGAAATGAGGAAAAAGAATGAAGTCCTCTATTTATACCTTATGCCTAGCAAAACAACATCTGCAGTACCATTTACACTTGTGCAATGACGTACATGTGGAAATTCCATTGTAGGTCAGGATCCCACTTACTCTTCCAAAATCTGCATTTGTGTTCAAATACTCGCACTTGCGAGTGCGCATCTGCTGGCCCTGCCCGCTTCTGCGATCCTTTCTTCCCAGACCTTTTTCTGCATTTGCGCTCCACTTCTATATCTGCGATTCTACAGATGCGCTCCAAATTCAGCACTTGCACATCCAGTCCACCTCAGCCTTGCCTAAATTTGTGAGACCCTCTTCGCTACTATGGGGAGGTGCCTACGAATCCCCACTACAGGTGCAAAAATACAAGAACCAACAGCTTTAACAACACTTCTTCAACTCAAGACAATCTAATAACCACCTTAAATTACCCCGAGGCCCTCGGGACCACAAACAAACATACTGACATGTCTCAGAACATCATATGAACTTACTCAAATCATCAAATCGCCTCGAACAACGTCAAAACACCAACTTACGCTCGGATACAAGCCTAAGAACTTTTAAACTTCTGAAATCCACAAACGGTGCCGAAACCCACAAAAAGTATCTGAAAGACCTCAAATTTTGCACACCAGTCAAAAATGACACCGTGGACGTACTCCAACTTTTGAAATTCCATTCTAATCCAGATATCAAAATTTTCACTTCCAACCAAATTTGTCAAAATTCTAACTTCTGCCAATCCAAGCCTAGTTCTATCATAGACCTCCAAATCATAATTCGAACGCACTCCTAAGTCCGAAATAACCTAATGGAGCTAACGGAATAATCAATATTTAAATTTGAGATTGTTTACACATAAGTCAACATCCAGTCAACTTTTCTAACTTAAACCTTCTCATAAGAGACTAAGTGTCTCAATTCACTCTAAAACCACGCTAGTCCCTAACTAACTAATTCGGTAAGTCAAAATACATTTATATAACACAAAAGAAGAATAAAGGGGGGAACAAGGCTACAACACTCGAAACAACCGGCCGTTTTTTCACATCCTCCCCTTTTAAACAAACGTTTGTTCTCAAATGGGTCTAGAAACATACATGGAGCCTCAAATAGGTGTGGATATCTACTTTGCATCTTTCGCACGGTCTCCCAAGTAGTCTCTGCCACGGACTGGCTTCTTCACTGCACTTTCACTGAATCTATATCCTTTGATCTCAACTTTCGGACCTTTCACTGCAAAATAGCTACTGACTCCACATCATAAGTCAAACAACTATTTAGTTGAACCTTGCAGAAATCGAAGACATGAGACAGATCACTGATATACATCCTAAGCATAGAAACATGAAATATTGGATGCACACCTGACAAACTAGTTGACAAAGCAAGCTCATAGGCCACTTCCCCAATCCTTTGAAGCACCTCAAACTGCCCAATAAATTGAGGGATCAACTTGCCCTTCTTTTCAAACCTCATAACACCCTTCATGGGTTAAACATTCAACAAAACCTTCTCCCCAACCATGTAAGACAAATCACAGATCTTTCTTCCAGCATAACTCTTTTGTTTTAACTATACTGTGCGAAGCTGCTCCTGAATCACTTTCACCTTGTCCAAAGCATCCTGAACCAAGACGGTACCCAGAAGCCTAGCCTCACCTGGATCAAACCAACCCATTGGGATCTACACCGTCTCCCATATAAAGCCTTATATGTTGGCCTCTGAATGCTCGATTGATAATTGTTGTTGTAGCAAAATCTGCGAATGGTAGAAATTTCACCAAAATCAATAAAAAAACATACGTAATATATCCTCCAGTCTCTAAATAGAGCACTTGGACTGTCCATCCATCCGAGGATGAAATGTTGCACTCAACTCGACATGGGTGCCTAATTCTTGCTGCACGACTCTCCAAAATCGCAATGTAAATTGCGTGCCTCGGTCTGAAATGATGGAAACTGACACGCCGTGTAGGTGAAAAGTCTTTTTGATGTAAATCTCAGTAGACCGATCTGAAGAATAGGGAGTATACATAGGAATGAAATGCGCGGACTTGGTCAGCTGATCCACAGTTACCAAAATAGCATCAAATTATCTCAAAGTTCGTGGGAGCCCAACAATGAAATCTATGGTGATCCGCTCCCACTTCCACTCTAGAATCTCTATCTGCTGAAGTAAACCACCTTATTTCGGATGCTCATATTTCACCTGTTAGCAGTTGAGACACTCAGCTACAAATCTAATTATATCTTTCTTCATTCTTCTCCAACAATAGTGCTATCTTAAATTTTGGTACATCTTTGTGGCACCCAGATGGAATATCGCGAGCTGTGGACTCCTCTAGAATCAACTCTCGAAGCCCATCTATATTGGGAACATATATCCGGCCTGCACCTTAATACCCCATCCTCTCCAATAGTCACATCCTTTGTATCATCATGCTAAACATTGTCCTTGAGGATAAGCAAATGATGATCATCACACTGGTGCTCTCTGATGCATTCAAAAAAGGAAAACCGAGAAACCACGCAAGCTTGAACCCAATTGCGCTACAAAATATCCAATCTCACTAGTTGATTGGACAAAGTCTAAACATCGACCACAAAAGGTCTCTGCCCAACAGGAATAAATACAATACTGCCCATACTCACTGCCTTCCTACTCAAGGCAGCGGCCATCGCATTGTCTTTCCCAAGTGATACAGAATAGTAATATCATAATCCTTTAGCATCTCAAACTACCTCTGTCGCCTCAAATTGAGATGCTTATGTTTGAACAAGTGATGGAGGCTACGATGATCAGCAAACACCTTAAAAGACACACCATAGATATAATGCGTCCAAATCTTTAACGCGTGAACGATGGCAGCCAACTCCAAATCATGAAAAGGGTAATTCTTCTCATAGGGAATCTACTAATGAGAAGCATAAGAAATCACTCTACCCTCCTGCATCACAAAACATCTAATGTTGCTCCAAGAAGCATCACAATATACCGAACATGAACTAGAAGCTAATGGTAGAACTAACACTGGAGTTATGGTCAAGGTAGTCTTGAGCTTCTGAAAGCTTGCCTTACACTCATCAGACCACCTGAAAGGAGCACCCTTTTGGGTCAATTTGGTCAAGGACGATGCAATAAAAGAGAAACCTTGCACGAACCGATGGTAATAACCTATCAAACAAAGAAAGCTACAAATCTTTATAGCTGAGGACAGTCTGGGACAACTTTGGACCGCCACTATCTTCTTTAGATCAACCTGAATAACCTCACTAGATACCATCTTCCCCAAACTTGACTGGACTGAGTCAAAACACATACTTGAAGAACTTAACATAAAGCTTCTTCTCCATCAACCGCTACAACACAATTCATTAATGTTGGGCATGCTCCTCCTAGCTACAAGAGTACACTAGGATATCATTAAGGAATACAGTAACAAAGGAGTTGAGATAAGGCTGGAACACACTATTCATCAAATACATGGACGTTGTTGGGGCATCGATCAACCCAAAAGACATCACAAGGAACTTATAATGACAATATCGAGTCCTAAAGCTATCTTAAGAATGTCTGAGTCCCTAATCTTCGACTTGTGATACCTTGACCTTAGATCAATCTTGGAGAACATCCTCACTCCCTGAAGTTTGTCGAATAGATCATCAATGTGTGGCAAAAGATACTTGTTCTTGATTGTGACTTTGTTCAAATGCCTATAATCAATGCACATTCTCATAGTTCCATTCTTCTCCATCTCAAATAAAATAGATGCACCCCAAGGTGACACACTAGGCCTAATAAACCCCTTCTCAAGGAGCTACTAAAGTTGCTCCTTCAACTCCTTCAACTCAATCGGTGCCATACAGTATAGTTGAATAGAAATAGGGCGAGCACTAAACACCAAATAAATACCAAAGTCAATATCCCAATCTCGTGGCATGCCTGACATATCTGCAGGAAACATATACGAAAAATCGTGCACCACCGGAACAGAATCAATAGTAGGGGTCTCTGCACTGACATCTCTCACAAAGGAAAAATAGGATAACAACCCTTCCCAACCATCTTTTAGGACTTTAATAATGAAATCACTCTGCTGGGGACATAATCTAAAGAACCTCGCCACTCAATCCGAAATGACCCCGGCATTGCCAACTTTATATTTTTGGCGTGACAGTCTTAAATATCATGATAGGGAGACAACTAATCCATACCTAATATCATATCAAAATCAACCATACTAAGTAGTAGAAGATCCACTCTAGTCTCCAATCCCCCAATGGTCACTACACACGACCTATACATACTGTACACAATAATAGTATCGCCCACTAGAGTAGATATATGAATCTAAAGACTCATGGGGAACATATATATAATGAGAAAAATACGAGGATACATATGAATAGGTGGAACCAATGTCAAATAATATAGAGGCATACCTATGATCACTGTGTCTGAAACAATGTCATATGGTATGGCAGGAAGAGCATAGAAATAGGCCTAACCTCCACCTGATTGCCCTCCCCCTCTTGGGCGACCCCTAGTTGACTGAGCTCTATTCCGAGCTGACTGGGCGGGTGGGGACATAACTGGTGTTGAAGATGCAGTCTGACCCTTTTGTTGCACTGGACCTCTCTAATGGCGAGGACACTGCCTCCACGTATTCCTAGACTACTACACTCAAACAAACTCTCTGGTTCTTGTGGTACAGATTGAAGAAAGCCTCGAGCACCGGGATAAATAGTAGAAGAACCTGCTATAGAAGTTCCCTGAACCAATAGAGCACATGACGAACACTGAGATGGAAGTGCACTAAGAGATGAGTGACCCCACTGAGAACTTTGAAAACTATGGCCAGATGGTGCACCGCGGTGCATTGGGTGGGCGGTCTGAGCATGCCTGAAAAGACGACCTCTAACGTGGTAAAACTGACCTCCAGAAGGAATACCACCGAAACTACCGAATCCACAAGGCCTCTTGGCCTCACTTTCTATTGACTCTTGTAGTGAATCAACTCTATATTCCGAGCAATGTCAATAACCTCCTCAAAAGAAGCACAAGACACCCTCTCCCTAGTCATAAGAATCCGCAGCTTATATGTAGGCCATCAATGAACCTCCTGATCCTCTCCTTGTCTGTGGGAACCAACCAAATAGCATGATGGGACAACTCAGGAAACCTCATCTCGTATTTTATGAACATCATATCATCCTTATGCAACTACTAAAACTGTCGGCACAACTCCTCTCTTTGAGACTCCAACACATACTTCTCCAGGAAGAAAACGGATAACTTCTTCCAGGTAAGGGGCGCTGCATCAATAGGCCTACGCCTCTCATAAGACTCCTACTAAGTAAAAAAAGATCTAGAGAACTGAAAGGTAGTGAACGGGACCCCACTGGTCACTAGAATACCTACTGTACGAAGAATCCTCTGACACATCCAAGAAACCCTGGGTATCCTTGCCCTCTACACCACTAAAAGTCGGAGTCTGAAGTCTACCAAACCTATCCAATCTATTGTTCTCATTATCAGGTATAACTGGAACCACATAGTCCTGAGTAGGTGCAACCGGCTAGGCTTGTAGTGCTCCCGGTGTCTAGAGTCCCTGAATAACCTGCTCGGGTATGCAGGAGGCGGGAGTCTGAGTGCCGTTCCTGTCGTAGGAAGTGGTTGTTATTGTAGAAATAGAGACCGCCTGAGCAAAACTAGTTGACAGGGTCAAAATTTGAGCTTAGGTCTCTTAAAGACTTGGAATCACGAAGGGCACAATTGGTGCATGATCTAGTCCCGCTGGTGCATCCACAACTAGGGATCTGATCCTGTACTGAGGCAATTGGTGGATCTGCAGGTGCCATCCTACCTGTTGTGCGGGCTGCACCCTCGCCCATACCATTGACTCTACCACGACCTTGTCTTCTCGCAGCTCCAACTGGTGGTACTGGTGGTTATGCATCCTTACCGATAGCATGTGTCCTCACCATCTGTAAGAGAATAAAATAATAGAAGTTTAGTTACCAATATCAACAGATTCGCATGACAAGAGTTCAAGAATGTGAAGTTACCTAAGAGATATGCAGCCTCTCAAAGATAAGTACAGATGTATCCATACTAATCCGCTAGACTCTACTAAACTTGCTCATGACTCATGAGACCTATGTAAGCTGGGCTCTGATACAAACTTATCATGACCTAAAATACAACCCATCATGATGGCGCCTATCGATGATACTAGGTTAGCCGACATTACCAAAACATACATAATAAGCAAAAATAAATCAAGACTTTTAAAATAACTTAAATATTTGCCACTAAATGGAGTGAATCCCAAATGATAAGTGCATAAATAAAGCTTGGCATCAGGGTTTCCCTAGTCATAAGCATCTAACATAAACGATCCGAAAATAACAAGACTAAAATAGTCTGGAATCCAAAATACAGAAAATAAGGAAAGATAGGGATGAAGAAAGCAGGGTTGCGAATGCTGATAGCTACCTCGCGATCTTTAAATGACCAGCTACGAGTATTATCAACAACCTCCATGTCTAACAGCTCCTGGATCTGCACACGAGGTGCAGGGAGCATCGTGAGTACACCAACTTAGTAAGTAACAATGATAAATAAGGAACTGAAGATAGTGACGAGCTACGCAGTTTTACCTCATGTTCAATAATTTCATAAAGTAAAATAGTCATGCTTCCCAAGTTCTGGTAATTCAAGTCAAATCAGTTTATTTTAGGCAAGTTCAAGTAAATTCACATAAGAATATCTTTCAACAGTTATCAAAACATGGATATAAGGCAATTGTGTGCATCAATAATGTAATCATATACTGCCTCTCAGGTAGTCATCTCTCAGCCCTCCTAATCACTCAAATCTCTCAATCACTCATGCTTCCCAATCACTCAACACTTGGTACTCGCACTGAATAGGTATATATGCTCACTGGGGATGTTCAGACTCCAAAGGGGATCCTTCAGCCCAAGCACTATAACAAAACAATCATGGTATAAATCAATCAGGCCCACTACCTCACTCGAGCATAAATCAATTAAACATGTTGCGGCGTGCAGCCTGATCCTATAAATATCCTCACAATCAAGCCCTCGGCCTCACTCACTTATCAATCTCTCCAGTATCTCGGGCTCTCAGATATCATGAAAATCTGCCACAACATCAATAACATGAAGTATCAAACAGAATAATAGAGACTGGGATATGAAATGCGAGTAAATATTGTGAGTAAAAATAGCACTTAACATGTAATTCAACATGTAACGCGGCCCCTATAGTCAATCTTTCATAACACATAGAGAGAATAAAGCTAACAACATGTTGTTGAACTTTAGAGTTCTACGGAACGAACCAAGTCAAAATCCCCTTGGTGCAGCCCACACGCCCATCACCTAGCATGTATGTCACCTCCAAAATAGTCACAAGAAACAATGTCCAAGATTTCATACTCTCTGGACCAGATTTACAACTGTTACTTACCTCTATCCGAGCAACATTTTACTCTGCGATGTCTTTGCCTCTCAAATTGGCCTCAAAACGTCCTAAATCTAGCCAAAATTAATACAACACAATCAATATATGCCAAGTCACCAATTCTACAAGAAAAACTACTATATTGGACTCAAATCTTGAAATTGGCTCAAACCTGGCTCTCAGGACCATGCCTCGAAATTCGAAAAAAGTCACAAAACCCAAAAGTTAATTCATTCACGAGTATAACCATAAGAAATTAATTAAAATCTAACAACATTTGGTCACTCAAAATCCCAAATCACACTCCAAAATTCCAAGTCCTAACCCCCAATTTTTACTTTAAAACCCTACTAATTAGATGAGAAATCAACAGGAAAATTACCATAGCTAAGGGTACTTAGGCTCAAGGAACTTACCTCAGTGAAAATCCTTGAATTCCCTTCAAAAATAACCTCAAAAGTTCCAAAGTCCGAGTTGAAAATGGCGGAAATAAGGAAAAATCACGAAGTCCTCTATTTATTCCTTCTGCCCAGCACAACTGCATCTGTGGTACCACTTACGCTTATGCAATACGGCACTTACTGAAATTCCATTGCAGATGCAAAACCTACTTACTCTCCCAGAATATGCATCTGGGGTCAAATCTCTCACCTGCAAGTGCGCATCAGCGGGCCCTGCCCACTTCTACGATCCTATCTTCCCATAATCTTTTTTGTATCATGGATACACTTCTGCATCTTTGATTTCACATATGCGCTCCGAATCCCACACCTGCACTTCTAGTCTACCTTAGCGGTGCACGTTCTTGCAAGCCCCTCTTCGCTTCTGCAGAACCGCACCTATGGAATCCCTACCGCAGGTGCTAAAATACCAGAACTAGCAGCTTCAAATGCACTTTTTCTACTCAAAACAATCTGATAACCACCCAAAATCACCTGAAGCCTGTGAGACCACAACTAAACATATCGACGCTTCCCATAACATCATTTGAACTTAGTAAAATCATCAAATTATCTCGAACAACGTCAAAACACCAAGTTACACTCGGATCTAAGCATAAGAATTTCTAAACTTTCGAAATCCACAAACGGTGCCGAAACAGCTCCAACCAACATCCGAAAGACCTAAAATTTTGCACATAAGTCAAAACTAATACCACGGACCTACTCTAACTTCCGAAATTCCATTATAATCCCGATATCAAAATTTTCACCCGATTAAAATTGCGAAAAATCTAAGTTTTGCCACTTCAAGCCTAGTTCTACCATATACTTCCAAATCATATTCCGGACGCGCTCCTAAGCCAAAAATAACATAATGGAGCTAACGAAATCTTAAAAATGCATATCCGAGATCGTTTACACATACGACAACATCCAGTCAACTTTTCCAACTTAAACCTTCTCATAAGAGACTAAGTGTCTCAATTCACTCTAAAACCACTCCGGGCCCAACTAATCTGGTAAGTCAAAATATAGTTATAGAACATAAAAGAAGCAGAAAAGGGGAGAACGGGGCTATAAATCTCGAAACGACTAGTCGGGTCGTTACAATTTTTTCTTTTGGTATGAAGTAGGGGTCAGTGTATGTTGGATTGAATCATATTTTTCACTTACCAAACCAAATTAATTGTGTTATTTTTAAATATATAAACCGAACTAAATCAATGAAGGTTCAATTATTCCAATCTTAGTTTTTCTAAATTTTTTTATTTTTCTCAGATTTTTTAAGTAAAATCCTCATAACACAAAACATGAACTTATGCTCTATATATCTATGCAAACGTAATAAGATACAATATTTATTAGGTATAAGAAAATAACACAAAATGTAAAATGAGTCATTACATTGTATTAAAACATAGTATCACCATCAATAAAAAAATTGTGAAATCCCATAAACAAACATTGAACCATAGTCATTACAAGAATTTTCCCAAAACCGACCGCTGTCTACCGATCAATTTCATCGGTCAGAAAATCAGTCAAAAAATTGACCGAAGTAGATTGATTTTTCAAATATTGTATTTTTCAATTTTATTTTACAAAACCGACCAACTTCGGTCGATATTTTTGGCGCAAAAATGCGAAAAACTATTTTTGTCCACAAAATATATTTTCAAGAAACCGAAAAACTATTTTATGTTTTTTATTTAAAATAAATTAAAATTAATATTCAAAAACTGATTGAAATCGGTGAGCAATTTTATTTTTTAGCTAAATCGGCCGACATCAATAAGTTATTTTCGCATGAAAATGCAATTAAAGATTATAAATAAAGTAAAAGGCAGTCTTAAAATAATGTGCACCAATGGTGTAGTGGTAGAATAGTATCCTACCATAGTACATACGCCGGTTCGATTCTCAACTGGTGCATTTTTTAATTACATAATTGAAAATACCAGCCAACTTCAATAGTACTTTTTAACAATTTTTTTCTTTTTAGGAATTTAATTAACCAACTGAAATCAATCAGAAAATACCAACCAAAGTCGATCTTTTGGCTCTACCGACCATACGATTACCAACCTCCACAAATCCATCGGTTTTCGGTCGAGTTTTTCCAATTACCAACCAATATCGGTCGATTTGATAGTCAATTTTTACCTTTTTTTATTATTGAATGAAATTAAACACAAAGTACTCAATCATGCTAAAATACATATTGCTAATAAGTGTGGCAACAAATACAACCCCGCCAATCAACATCTTTCTTCTGTTTATAATTCCATATAAACATAGCATGACCGCTCCGCTTCCTTCAATATCTGTTACAATCCGAGTTCACCCTCCATGAACTATCGTAACGGCACCTAGTATGTACGACTAGGTAAGCCTAACAAATGCAAAAAAAAAGAAACAATTGCGAAAAAAAAGTAATAAAAACCGAGATAACAAAGTTAAACAGTGTTTAAGATACCCTAGCATATAATAATACAAGAATCTAAATCTAACACTCCCAAAATCTGGAACCCCAGGAATCACAAGCTAAAAGATTACAGAATAATCTATAGCTCCATAAATGTCTACCAACAATGGAAACACAGAAAGGGCTATACTCGTACTAAGAATGAAAATGGACTCTTCGTTCTGCGGATGCGGCCGATATAACTCGGAATCTCTATAAAATGCCTCTCCTCAAGCGAGATAACACTCAGTGGAAGTACCTAGATCTGCACATGAAAAACATGTGCAGGAAGGGCATAAGTACACCCCACCGGTACTCAGTAAGTGCCAAGCCTAACCTCTGTCGGGTAGTGACGAGGAAGGTTAGGGCCCTACTGAGATTAACGGAAATACAAGATATAACAATGTAGAATAAGACTGTATACTTAAGTGCAATAGTAAGAAGTAACACGAGATGGAAGAACAACAGCAACTTAACAGAGATAAAAAAAATCACGGAATTAAATACAGCTCAACGTAGAGATAACAACCGGGGATCTCCCAAGATACCGTCCTGTAGTCCACAAATATAAATATCCAGTGGATCTCCTGAGTGTAATCCTGTAGTCCAACTCATAATGCACGGGGATCTATCAGAACAATCCATAGTCCCAAATATACATATCCAGTACTGGGGGAATCTACCCAGTTTAGTCCTATAGTTCCAATATAAAAGTGCAAGGGGGTCTCTCAGAATAGAATTCCACAGTACCAAAGTAAACATACAGGGGGATCTCCCGGGATACCATCTCGTAGTCCCAAAAGTAAACACACAGCAGCAATACAAAGAATACTTAATTCAATTCAAATTTCCGTACCAAGTGAAACATGTATTTCTAGCCTAGCATGTTGCACATAATCCAACTAAGGCAATTTGAGAAATTAAAGTAATTAAGTCAACTAAACATGCTTCCCTAGGCTAATAGCAAACTCAAATAACATACGGTATGAACAGGAAAAAGGACATCACATTTATAGTTACTTAAAGAATATGGATTTTCAACAATTAGCAGGCGTACTCACTCATCACCTCACGTACAAGGCATTTCAATTATTAATAGACCAAATCCTAAGGGGAGTTTTCCCCACACAAGGTTAAACAAGCTATTTACTTCCAACCAGCTCAAAATTAACCCGAAACCACGATCTTGCCACGAGTACTCGACTTCAAATGGCCCAAATCTATTCAATTAAATTGCATAATGTATATATAACTTCAAATAACATATTTCACAAATAAATTCTAAGCTAATACGTGAAATTAGGTAAAATGACAAAAATGCCCTCCGGGCCAACGTCCCAAAATCAGGTAAAATTTACATTTTCAGAATCCTCATACTCTCACGAATCTAACCTTACAAAAATTATCCAAATCCAATATCAAATCCCCAATCAAAACTCGAAATTTAGGTCTAAGAAATTTCCCCCAATTTTCATCCTAATTCTGAAATTAAAGGATGGATTTAAGTGTAGATTCATGGAAATTAGTCTAAACCGATTATGAATTACTTACCCAAATCGCCCAGGTGAAAATCTCTTCATCGTAATTTCCCGAGCTCTAAAGTCCAAAATATGAATTATGGCTTAAACCCTCGATTTTGGGTTTTGATAATCTGCCCAGGCATACAATTAGTGCGATCGCGTACCAACAGATACGATCGCTTAGAGTGAACACACGTGCCCTAAAAATACACTACGCGAACGTGGAAAGACTCATGCAATTGCATAGAGGAAATCTCCCATCCAACTGCCTCACACTCCTATGCGAACACGACCTTGTCCCACGCGTTCGCGATTAAACCTGATGACATACCTCCGCGTTCGCACGCTATCTCGCACTAATGCTGTGAACAACTCCCCCTCCCCAGCCCAGCAACCTATGCGAAATTGGACTCTCTCACATGATCGTAATGGGTAAAAATCTACTGCACTCACCAGAAAGATTAACAATCATCACCAGGCTATAATCGAACCATTGAGCCTCCGAAACATGCCCAAGGCTCTCGGAACCTCAACCAAACATGCCAACCAATCCTAAAACATCATTCAAACTTGTTCCAACCTTCGCAATTCTCAAAACCACATCAAAACACCAATTTAACATCGGATTCAAGTCTATGAACTCCAAAAACTCTCAAATTTTGCATTCGATAAAAAAGTCTATCAAACCTCGTCGAATGACCTGAAGTTTTGCAAGCACATCGCATTCAACACTACGGAGTTGGTCCAACTTCACGAATTATGTTCCAACCCTGATATCAAAATCTCACTATCGAACTACAAATGTCAAAAATTCAACTTTCGGCATTTCAAGCCTAAATAAGCTACGGACCTACAAAATACAATCTGAACACGCCCCTAAGCCCTAAATCACCCATGAGCTAACGAAATCGATGAAATACCATTATGATCACTGCTCCAACTATGGTCCAAATTCTAAAGCTTATGCTCTTATTTATGGACTAAGTGTCCCAAAACACTCCGAAACTCAAAACCAAACATCCCGGCGAATCAAAATAGCAAAAACAAATAAGGGGAAAACAATTAAAAGGGGATTGGAGCATTAATTCTTAAAATGACCGGCTGAGTCGTTACATCCTCCCACACATAAACATTTATTCATCCTAAAATGAGCATAGATACATACCTGAAGTAGTAAAAAGATGAGGGTAACAGTTGAGCATATCCTGCTCAGTCTCCTAGTTTGCCTCCTAGACCGGTTGACCCCGCCACTGGACCTTTACCGATGCAATGTTCTTTGACCTCAACTTTTGAATCTGCCTATTCAATATCGCCACTATCTCCTCAACATAAGATAGATACTTGTCCAGCTGGACTAAACTGAAATCCAATATGTGTAATGGATCACTGTGACACCTCCGAAGCATCAAAACATGAAATACCGGATGAAGTCCTGCAAAGCTGGGAGGTAAGGCAAGCTCATAAGCAATCTCCCCAACACACCTTAGTATCTCAAAAAGGCCAATAAACCTCATACTCAACTTCCCTTTCTTCCAAAAATCTAATAATGCCCTTCATAGGCAAAACCCGAAGTAGAACCTGCTCTCCAATCATGTAGGAAACATCACAAACCTTCTTGCCCGCGTAAATCTTCTGTATGGACTGGGCTACACGAAGTCTATCCTGAATCACCTTAACCTCCTCCAAAGTATCCTGTGCCAAGTGTATGCCCAATAATCTAGCCTCACCCAGCTCAAGCCAATCCACCGGAGATCTACATCACCTACCATATAATGCGTCATATGGTGCCATATGAATGGTGGACTGATAGTTGTTATTGTAGAAAACTCCTACAATGGTAAGAACTAATCCCAAGACCCTCCAAACTCAATCGCCCACGCACGGAGCATATCCTCAAGAATCGGAATAGTGTGCTCGTACTGTTTGTCCATCTGAGAGTGAAATATTGTGCTCAACTCCACTCGAATACCTAACTCATGTTGTATAACTCTCTAAAACCGCGACGTGAATTGAGTACCTATATTTGAAATGATAGAAACTGGAATACCATGCAGAGGAACAATCTTCCGGATATAAATCTCCGCCAACCGCTCCGAAGAATAGGTAGTACTCATAGGAATGAAATGCGGGGACTTGGTCAGCCGAACAACAATCACCTAAATGGCATCAAACTTCCTCAAAGTCTGTGGGAGCCCAACTATAAAGTCCATGGTGATCTGCTCTCACTTCTACTCTCAAATCTCTATCTGCTGAAGCAATCCACCCGATCTCTAGTGCTCATACTTCACCTACTGATAATTAAGGCACCAAGCTACAAACCCAACTATATCTTTCTTAATCTGCCTCCACAAATAGCGCTATCTCAAATCCTGATACATCTTCGCAGCACCCGGATGAACGGAATACAGCAAACTATCGGCCTCCTCTAGAATTAACTCCCAAAGCACATGAACATTGGGTACACAAATCCGACCTTGCATCCTCAATAACCCGTCTTCACTAATAGTCACATCTAGATTATCGCCATGTAACACCTTATCCTTTAGGACAAGCAAATAAAGGTCATCAAACTGACGCTCCAGGATACTATCAAACAAGGAAGACCGAGAGACCACACAAACTAGAACCCGACTGGGCTCCAAAAGATCCAACCTCACAAACTGGTTGGCTAAGGCCTGAACATCCATTTCCATGGGCCTCTCTACTGGTAAATAAGCTAAACTACCCAAACTCTCTGCCCGACAGCTTAAAGCATCGGCCACCACATTGGCCTTGCTCGGGTGATACAAAATAGTGATATCATAGTCCTTCAAAAGCTATAGCCACCTCCTCTGCAACAAATTAAGGTCCTTCTACTTGAACAAATGATGCAAACTCTGGTGATCAGTATATATCTCAGAAGGCACACTGTACAAATAGTGATGCCAGATCTTCAAGTTGTGAACAATAGCAACTAACTCGAGATCATGGGCATGATAATTCTTCTCATGTACCTTCAACTGTCTGGATACGTAGGCAGTCACCCTACCATCCAGCATCAATACCACTCTAAAGACAACCCTCGAGGCATCATAATAGACAGTATAAGACCCCGAACAGGTACATAATATCAGAACTGGGTTGTAGTCAAAACTATCTTGAGCTTAGGAAAGCTCTCCTCATGCTCTTTTGTCCACTAGAATGGAGCACCCTTCTGGATCAGTCTAGTCATAGGTGATGAAATAGATGAAAACCTCTGAACAAATTCACGGTAATAACCTGCCAAGCCAAGAACACTGTGGATATCTGTAGCTGAGGATGGTCTGGGCCAACTCTACATTGCTTCCACCTTTTTCGGATCCACCTTTATCCCATCACTAGATACTACGGAATCCAAATAGAACTCACAATTTGAGAACTTAGCATATAATTTATTCTCCCTCAAAGTCTGGAGCACTATCCTTAGGTGCTGCTCGTGATCAATAAATACTAGAATGTCATCAATAAATACAATAACGAATGAGTAGAGATATGGCGTAAATACACTGTGCATCAAATGCATGAAGGAAAATGGGACATTGGTTAGCTAAAATGATATAACAAGGAACTCGTAATGACCATACCGAGTCCTGAATGTAGTTTTTAGGATATCTAGCTCCCAAATCTTCAACTAATAATAGCCTGAGCACAAGTTAATCTTAGAAAATGCACAAGCACCCTGTAACTAATCAAACAAGCCATCAATACGAGGCAAAGGATAATGGTTCTTCACTGTAACCTTGTTCAACTGGCGATAATCAATACACATATGCATTGAACCATCCTTCTTCTTCTTAAATAAGACTGGAGCACCCCAAGGTGATACATCAGGCCGAATGAAACCTTTATCAAGTAATTCCCGTAATTGCTCCTTTAACGCTTTCAACTCCTTCAACTCCGGAGGAGCCATACGGTACGAAGGAATAGAAATAGGTGTCACACCTCCTTTATTACCTCATCATATATGCTTTCGCACAATGCCCTATATTGGTTTTACTACACCCCGAGAAAGGGATATAATAACCAAAAGGGAAGGAGTTTTTCCACTTAAAGGACAGTTGGAATGGGATTTATTTATTAAATTTCAAAGTCGCCACTTGGGAAAATTATGGTGTCCCAACTCACCCGTTTACTCCCGAACCGAGGAAATTATGACTCTGTTACAGTCCGCGAATCAGAAATCCGGATAAGGAATTTTATTAACCGGGAGAAGGTGTTAGGCACTCCCGAATTCCGTGGTTCTAGCACGGTCGCTCAACTTTTGTCTTTGTTTTTATCTGATTTCTTCATATGTATCACTTTTATGTCTTATTAGTGTTCCGCTTTGTCATTTTTTAGAAGAATTGCGACGTCCCGAAAATGTATTTCGAGTCACACCGCACCAGTATGCCTGTGACTTTAGTACATTTCAACTTCGCCGAGATTTGGATTTGGGTCACATAAATGTGCACCCATTCATGAGAATGTATATTAAGATTGTGCCTAGTGGTGTCTATTCTTCGTTACTTTGGGAGAGATCGTAGAATTGGCTAAACGATCCTTCCGGGTCTAAAGATTTATAATTATTATTTGAGGGGCCCGTTTTGTCCGTTTTCATGACGAGGCTCATTTCATTGTATTTTAAAAGGTACACCTAAATGGCGCTAAGTTTTCTAATTCTATTTTTCCCGTAATAGAAATGTTTATTAGCAGTTGTTTTTAATAGTTTATATCATCATCTATTTGGATCCTGGCCATTATTCGTTATTGGGCCTGGAATCTGGGTTAACTTAATAGAACTGCACCAAGGTGCAATTGGCTACTAGAAGCCCAGTTAACATTTCCGTATCTGTCTCTCACAGGCACAAAGGCCATATCGATTGGATCTGGGCCTCTATTCATGACCATGCCCAAATCATTACTAGGTCCAAGGCAGGTTCAANNATATGACTAAGTGTTCAAAGTTCAGAAAACCACACATATAAATCGTATTGCAAAACTAACCACTTTCATGTAATTTTGCAAATATAACCCTAATTTCAACTAATTTTAACTAATCAGAATTCAGAGAGACAATAGATAATGGTTGAATCCTAATCAATCAAATCCTTAATCGAAACAGGTTCTATTACACAAAAACCATCAAGCAGCTAATTAGCATGCGATGTGACAGGATAGCTTTAACTTAAAACTAACAGAATACTTAGTCAAACACAAAGAAATCATGCAACGATTCAGGTTTTAAACAACGTAGAAGAAGAAGCATAGAAACGAAGATGGTTCAGATATACTTAGCTTTTGGGGTTTCTTTTCCTTTTCTTTCTTTTTCTTTCTTTCTTTCTTCTTCTTCTCTTTCTTTTCTTCATTATTCTTCATTTTTCTTAGTTCTCCTATGATTCAGAGACTCTGGGTCTCCCCTTTTTTTTACAGTAGATCTTCCGGGCAGACCCTAGGAATCTAGTTTGGATGTGGGAAGGATGTATTTGGAGACTAGGGTTGTGGTTTTTAAAAGGTTTTGATTTGGATGTCCGTTGTAGTAGGGTTCCGGCGAGACATTTTTGGAGATTCGAGGAGTTAGGCTGTGATTCGAAGGACGAGACTCAGGTAGGGTGAAAGAGGAGTTTCAAGTGATTCTAGGGTGTAAATACGGGAGGCTGGTTCATACTTGGGTGGTTGCCGGCTAGGTTTCCGGCGACAGAGTTTCAAGAACTGGGGGAAAATGGTGTGATATCTGGGTGAGGTTAATGGGATAGGGTGTTAGAGGAGGAAGAAGGGAAAGTTCAGGGATGAAGGCCTGAGCCGGAGACGATGAACAGAGGTAGACCACCGGTAGGGTTCCGGTGGTCTTGTGGAGAGGGAGATGGGAGAAAGGGCGGTTAGGGTTTCTGAGTATGAAGGGGTGTGTTTGTATAATGGGTGTAATGAACGAAGGGTGTAATTATATATTGAATATGTGTTGTTGATTGTCAGCCGTTAGATTAGATGAGACGAACGGCCCAGATCACTTCCCCCTTTAAACGACGTCGTATGTTTTAATTGAAGCTTTTATCTCATCCGTTAGATCAATCTTTTGGACGGTTGAGATTCATTTAACTAAACTGCGTCGTTTGGCTTAAGTGTGACATCAATTGTATCCGTTAGATTAATTGAACAGACGGCTGTGATTGCTTCTTTATACGGTGTCGTTTTGTTTACTTAGTAACCGCCTTTCCTTGTCCGTTTGATTGAATATACCAACGGTCCAGATTCAATTGCTTTAAACGTCGTCGTTTTATCCTTACCAAGGCTGGCCGGTTGGATTTCAAAATTGGGCCAGGTCTTGTTAGATGTATTAATTGGGCTAGCCTTTGTAATTGGCCCAAATGTCATGTATTCTTATATTTTTCTTGCATTTATCTTATTTTATTTTGTATTTTAACTTGTATTTAATTAATTATTTTCTGTATTTTTGTATTTTATACCCGTTTTCCTTGGTATTTTTATTACTGATGTATTTTTCCTTTTATTTTGTATTTTTTGTATTTTCTTGGATTTTTCTAATTTCTTAGTAATTACCCTACATTTTTGGTATTTTTCTGATTAATTTCATTTTGTATTTTTTGTTTTAATTTTTTTCACTTTATTTTCAACAAATTAAAGCACACACTGATACTTTCTACACAATAATCAACCAATTTCAATCAAAAATCATTTTTTGCATTTTATTTTAGAATTAATTGCTTGGGGCAAAAATCACGTGCTCACAGCTGCCCCTTTTTGCTCGGGAACACGAAGAGTTTCAGTACAAAGACAAGTGAGTAGTAATGAGAGATTTTTGTCCACTCGCATATTCCGTGTGAAGCATTTTTAAAATTTTTGACCGCATCCGGCTTCAAGGATTGCCTACATATCCTAGGCTTAACAGGAATCAGGTTAGTGTAGTTCTGGAATGTCTGGTAGCTGAAACTACCAGAGAGTTGTGACTCTATTGCTGTTGCTTGTTATTGCTGCCTGCTGATCACCTTATTACACCGTGGTAAACATAAAAGAAACTAAGCTAAACTATTCTCTATGATTTACAAAAAATTCTAGCTATATCTTTCAACTGATTTCTTGTGCTTCATTTGCATCTTCCATTCTTCGAGAAGACTCTTGCTTGCAACTTGCTTCAAATGTATTCCCTTATTCTTCAGGTGGGTGCCTGCTTGCAAAACTTGAAAGGTATTCCCTTGTTCTTCATGTGGGCGCCTGCTTACTATAAAAATAAAGAAAAACTTTCTGCCCCAGTATGGGACTTAAATATATCATGCTATTAAATGTTAGCTTTAAAAAGAAGAATTTTATTTTGAAAAATATTTCCTTGTTATCCAGGTGGGCGCCTGATTGCAAAAATTAAAGAAAAATATTCCCTTGTTATCCAGGTGGGCGTCTGATTACAAAAAACTTGAAAAATATTCCCTTGTTATCCAGGTAGGCGCCTGATTACAAAAAACTTGAAAAATATTCCCTTGTTATCCAGGTGGGCGCTTGATTATAAAAACTTAAAAAATATTCCCTTGTTATCCAGGTGGGCGCCTGATTGCAAAAAACTTGAAAAATATTCCCTTGTTATCCAGGTGGGCGCCTGATTGCAAAAAACTTGAAAAATATTCCCTTGTTATCCAGGTGGGTGCCTGATTGCAAAAAACTTGAAAAATATTCCCTTGTTATCCAGGTGGGTGCCTGATTACAAAAACATGAAATATATTCCCTTGTTATCCAGGTGGGCGCCTGATTGCAAAACTTGAAAATATTCCCTTGTTATCCAGGTGGGCGCCTGATTACAAAAACTTTTAAAAAAAAGAATTCTGCCCCAGTTTGATAACTGGGTGTAACATTTTCAATTTTGAAATGAAAGGTAAAACTTCCCTTATTATCCAGGTGGGTGCCTGATCACCGATTCTTTCATCGTAGATTTCGTCATCCATTGTTGCTTCCTTTAGATTGCTTTCCCTTATTTTCCAGGTGGGTGCCTGATTTTGCCGAATTTTGCGCTCCCTTGTGTGTCCACATTGGTCACATTCACTTTAAAGTGATTAGTAAGAATTTGAATCTTTTGTCCCTGCTCTAATCAATGAACAGCTTGTTAGTAAAAAAAAATGGTTGTTAGCAGCTGGCATTCTTGTTGGCCTTGCTTCTACTTTTTAATTTGCTTCAGCTTGCGTTTGTACTGTCTTGCTCTAACTCTTGGATGTTTTCCAATAATTCTCTGAACTCAACTTTTCCTTGTAACCCTCTCTTGTTGTTTTTCCTTCTTCTCTTTTTTTTTTTACTTTCCTTCTGCTATATATGACCGCCATATGTTATTTTATTTCTCCAGTCCTTTGAAGGACCCCAATCTCATTGTGCCATATAACTGAGAAGCTAGTAATTAGCTTACAACTGACAATGTCTTGTAGACAGACTTCAAGAAAAGAACTGAAATGCAATGACTCCGAAGTTTTTAGGGTAGGAATATTTTCAAAGTAAAAGGACGAGACTTATCAGAGTGGGAAGGCTGATTCCTTTGATCATGCCATGCATTCGGGCTAACCGACTGTCACGACCCCAAATCCCGGTCGTGATGGCGCCCAACACAACTGCTAGGCAAGACCGACCATTCTCTCTCAACCCGAGCGTAAAGCTCAAAACCAATTTATTTAATATCTTTTAAAAAAAATAGTGCAGCTATAAGTTTAGCTAATAAAATA
>MU668671.1:0-46030 GCA_026770625.1 Nicotiana glauca
TTTAATTCTAACCCTTAAAAGTTTGCAAATACTTAACTATCAATAACATTGAATAAGAAAAATAAAATTTAATTTTAAAAAAACTGGAGCCCGGCCCGCCTGAGCCCGTTTTAGCCCTAACACGTACGGGTCCACAAAAACCCAAAAAAACCCAGCCCACTAAGAGCCCCCTAACAGCCCGCCTGCTAACCGAACGAGCTGGGGTTTTTCCGTTCAGCTCGTCCCAGTCCGCCCGATAAATACCCATGGATTATATGGTCAGAATAACACGGTATAGCCAGTTTTCGCACTGGTCAATCAAAAATAGCCAGCGTTTACCAAGTCAATAAAAAATAGCTACTATTTTGCTGCAACAGAGACCGGTCCCGTATAATTTACGGGCGTATAATATACTGGAGTTTTGAGCACCGGTGCTCCAGTCTCCCGCATATTATACAAGAGTCAGCAAAGTATACCGGTCCAGCATAATATGATGGAGTTCGTACACAAATGCACCAAACTCTCGTATATTATACGGGACCGGTCGCTGTTGCAGCAAAATAATGGCTATTTTTCATTAATTTGGTAAACGCTGACTATTTTTGATTGACCAGTGCAAAAACGGGCTATACGCGGAAGGTCAAATTATATGCAATCATCTATAGAATCACAAAAATTTATAATTTCCTCCCCAAAATTTTCATCTAAAGCCATAATCGTCATTGTTAATTTCCTGATTCCCCTTCTCTCTCTACGCCTCAATGGCGACGTCGAATTTCACTCTTCTACTTCTCGCTTTTTCTCTCCTCGCCGTCTCCGCCGCCGCTAGACCATGCAAAACCCTATTCTTCATCACTTCCACTTCCTATTATCACATCCCCAGAACCACCACTTCTCAAAACCCTAACCCTAACCCTAATTTCCTCCTCCCTAACCCCTCTATTTCTCCCCGATTCCTAACTTTCTCCTTCAGCTCCATCAGTTTCCGTGACGGGAGTTCAAAATTCGGACTCAATAGACCCTCAATTTTCTTCCGGAGATCCGAGCCGATGCTAATCCGTGGACCCGACCCGATCTTCTACGATCGGGACGACGCCGTAGAAGAGGTGGAAGAAGAACTAGAGAGTCGATCTTCGACGTCGATGATGATTCCGGTGGAATTTTACTCGTCGGTGACGAGCTCCGTTCGTGATCGTTCAAAGGATATCATGAGAGTCGTCGGAGCTTTGCTCTTTGGCGTAGGCTGCGGCGCGTTGACCGCTGCGACGATGTACTTGATCTGGTCCCTTTTCTGGCCCAATCGCTTTGATTTTGAGGATTCCGAGGATGACAGTGATGATGACGTTAGTCCTAAGAAGATGGGATACGTAGCGATTCCGACAAAGGTTGTGGATGATGAGTTGAAGAAAGCTGCTGCTCCGGCTAAAGAAGTAGTATAAGAGGTGTGTAATTACGTGAATGCATTTGTTATTGATGCTTCGAAATTTGATGAGCAAATGCGTTTAATTGTGCTGTGACTTTGTTGTTCATATTAGTATTGAAATGTCGCGGATCATGTGAAGGTATTATTAAATAACTGTAATAGTGCCATGGACTAGCTGGACCTCCATTTTCATTGGGTAATATACAGTGTATCACGATGAACAAATATCATGAGTATGATGCTTTCCCTCTTGCATTTGGATATTGAACATCTTTATTTTCTGTTAGTGTAACGTTTTGTCCTGGGGTGGATATAGGCTGTTAAATCTACGGGTTCATCCGAACTATGTGGTTTTGCATTGGACCTTGTGTATGCGATAAAAAATTTACTAATTAAGTAGAACTAATTGATTTGAAACCCAGTAAATCAAAATGAGGGGTGATAGAATTTCGAACTTGAACCCATAAAGTTCAAATCTTGGATCCGCCTTTGGACTTTTGTCCAATGTACAACTCCTTGCGTTAAAGTGATAGTTGAGAGGTGATACTGAACTATGGAAAATTATAGCTGTGTACTGTAGCCTGTAGGTAAGACTTTGTCGGAAGTATCTAAAGTAGCCACCAACGGTGTCCATGCACTAGAGTTGTGATTTCCAACTCTGTTAAAGGTTTGCTCCCAGTGTCTTTACAAGGAGTTAAAGGGAATTCCAGAATACTCTTTTTTCTCTAGACTGTTGGTATAGAATATTTGCTGTGTCTAATACAATTAGGGGTGGTTTGGTAGGAGGTATAAGAAAAAAATAATGCAAGCATTAGCTATATGCATTACTAATACCTTATTTGGTAAATTTTTTCAACCTGTGTATTAGTTATACATAGTATTATCCTATGTATAAAGTAATGCATAGAAAACCATGACATTAGTAATACCAAGGCTACTAATACATGCATTAATATGGTTAAAGACAAAATTACCCTTAAAGTCCCTTAAAACTAGAGAATATGGAGGACATTTTTTGTAAACAACTATTTTTCTTAAAAATTATGCAATGCATTATAATTTTAATACACCACACCAAACAGTAGAAAAGAAATAATATCTGCATAACTAATGCTTGCATTACTAACCCTTTCCTGCACTACCAAACACCTTATTCCGCACTATTCTTATACATCCTATCAAAAGACCCCTTAAAGGTAATTTAGGCATCTAGAGCAGTCCACTCTGTTTCCGCTCCTTGTCAAGAGACTGAACACTTATTGCTGCTCTTCCACTGTGCATCTCTCTAATGCCAATGATCTACTTTTACACCACAACACAATCAAGAAAGGATTGTTTTTCAAGTGTCTTCATCAAAATAAACTAGTTACATGATAGTTCATGGCTTATTAAACAAACTACTGAGGTATCTTCCATCAGCATCCGCAATATCATCACACAATTTTACCTCAAACCTCTTCCTTAGGTATCGATGCTTTAGTTGCCAATTCATAATAGGTACCTTGATTTGATCATGTAAGGGAACGTGTTTTGATCTTTGGATTGCTCTATTCATTTTGGGTGCCTTTGAGGAAGAGGTGGTTTGGGTAAAGGAGTAGACTGAAATGGGCTTGGTCGGAAGCTTGACCTGGCTTTTTCTGTGGTCAATAAGATTGTTAGTAACGCGTGGCTCAACTATGGCCAAGATCTTAAGGATGTGGAAAGGACCCCCAGTACCTAGACAATGTCTGAAATGAACTTTCGCATATATTACACGATAACTTCGAAATATTTGGTGTCTATTTCTGTCTAGCTAATAACATATTGAGAAAGTTTTAGTTGGCGGCAAGAGCTGTGTTTCTGTTTTATATTATTTATAGTTGATACAAGCAGATTGGAAGCCATTTGTGTCTGAATTTGGAGCACCCCTCGGTGTTTATATTTGGTTTACTTTTCAAGAGGACATGTTTCTAGGTTTTACCCACTTGCATATTGAATAGCTGGATGCTAAGCAACCTAACCATGCGACTGAGCTACTTTCTACTTCTCTTTATGGTTTTCTTTTTTTTGGATTCCACGTCTTTGACAATGAGTTGGGGTAGTGTTTTTTATGAACTGGAAGGGGGTAACTACCCTGTTGCTTGGAGGAGCAGAGAGAAGGGTATATGTTTGTTTCTGTGACAAGACTATGAGTTACTGAAGATCTGTTTTTGCTTTATCTCTGCTTACTTGTGCACTATAAATTAGATGTTCAAGCACAGTTCCTCAAATCCTCTATGATTGTAACAAGTGTTACATTTGGCCTCTCTTTAGCATCTTTACTGATCTGTGTTTGTTCAGTACAAAAAGTACATTTCCATTATATATTTTAGTTTAATCATTGTGATACTGTTGCGGAGAATGGCGTTTTCATGTTAATTATATAGTGATGGTTCGTCGCAATCTAGAAATTTATTTGTTAATTTCTCATGCTGCTATGTTGCTGAAGATAGTACATTAAGCCGTAAGAGCGGCATGTTCAACTGAATGGACAAAAAGGCCAAACCATTTTTTAGAGGTTGTACTCTATCGCTGTCCCTTGAGTTTGGGCTTAACTAGCCACAAAAGTTCGTTTCTAAGTTGTCCTATTTATTTGGGAGAAATTAAAAAATAGCTCGATTTATAAGTGGTCATTCAAAAATATTCACAGTTTCAAAAGTAATCGAAATTTAGCCACTTTTCATGTAAAGATAAATTAGAACGTAAACGTTGTTCAAAATCCGGAAAATATTCCAATATAATATACTAAAATTTCAGTATAATATATTGGAACTCCAGTATACCAGCGTAAGTATACTGGAGGACTTCCAACATAATATACTGTGGTTCTAGTATAATATGCCGATTCAGTATAATATGCTAGAAGTTCATACACAGGTGCTCCAATCTCTAGTATATTATGTTGGAACTTTTCGTGTATTGGAGTTCCAGCATAATATGCTGGAAGTTCATACACAGGTGCTCTCCAATCTCCAGTATATTATGCTGGAACTTTCCGTGTGTTGGTGTTCCAGCATAATATGCTGGAAGTTCATACGCAGTGTACAAATCTTTAGTATATTATGCTGGAACTTTTCGTGTTGCAACAAAATAGGTGCTATTTTTCAATGACTTTGCAAACGCTGACTGTTATTCAATTACCAGTCCGAAAACTGGCTAGCTCATGCTATTTTCACTTTAGTTACATCCTTTCCTTTTTCCCCCTCTCCCCTCTTTTTTTTTTCTTTCTTTTTTTTTCTTCTTTTTCCCCTTTTTTTCTTTCTCTAATTTCTTCAGTTTGTTTGCCTAACACACTCATCCACAAGTTGGTCCATTCGAACATCAAAAATACATATCATTCTCGAGCATAATACATACAATTTCGAATTTTAAGATTTTGTGATTTGTGTCAATTGGATGTTCTTGCAAGTGATTGAGAATATCATTTGGAGTTTATATCTCAATTTTGAGGGAGATTGGTTAAGTATATAGTTAGTATTAGGCAAAAATTCAAATTAAAACTTTGAAGAAGAAGTTGTAGGAATTGTATGATAATTGTATTTGATAAATCAATACCTAAAATATAAATATATCATATATGTATCACAATTGTATCTAACTTGTATTTGATACATTAATACCTAAAACATACCTAATACAATACTAACACAATTCTCATAAATTTATGATACAAACTGCGACACATTTTTGAAAAATTGTGATACAATTGTGATGTTCATCTTCTTTACGTTTCATCACAACTCTAAACTTACAATCTGATATAATATCGCATTATAATTGTATGAGATATTATTTTAGGTATTAATGTATCATATAGGGGTTGCTCTGATGGTAAGCAACCCCCACTTCCAACCGAGAGGTTGTGAGTTCGAGTCTCCCCAAGAGCAAGGTGGGAAGTTCTTGGAGGGAAGGATGCCGGGGGTCTATTTGGAAACAGCCTCTCTACCCCAGGGTAGGGGTAAGGTCTGCGTACACACTACCCTCCCCAGACCCCACTATGTGGGATTATACTGGGTTGTTGTTGTTGTTGTTGTATACAAGTAACATACAAATTTAATATAATGGTGACACAATTCAAAAAGAATTGCGATACATTTATATAGAATTATCATACAATTCATGCAACTATGATAAAAAAGTAAAGCAGTACAAAAAAATAGATTGTTATTATAATCCATGAATATTTCCTCTCAGCTGAGATTCCGGAGCTAATCCGGAGTCTAGAACATTTGGGGGCATCTGAGTATAAACCTTGTTTTCTTAAGAAGCTAATCACTCTTGCCATGGATAGGAAAAACAAGGAAAGGGAAATGGTATCTGTTTTGCTTTTGGCACTTCATATTGAGATTTTTTTTAAAAGAAAAAGAGATTTTGGGTGATTAGAAAGAAAAAAAGAAAATGTATTTGAAATTCTTTGGAAAATGAACAGAATCATAAATGTATGGGGTTATTGGAAAGAGGGGTGGGCTGTGTAACTGATATTGGCTAAATTTAAGGGATCTTAAATTTTCTTCTTTTTATGGTTTTATATATAACTTGTAAATATAAATATCCAATGTAATTAAGGTGTAACCTAAATAAAGGTGATAAATAGATTTCTATTTTAGTATAGCTAAATAAATTCCCCTCCTTGAAAGTAGATTAGTATCAATATTGAAAAACAAAAAGTACTCTTTTCAATTAAGTTTTTGTGAAATGCTTTTCTGTCTATGACTAGGTTGGCTCTTAAAAATATAGTTTTCCTAATCTCATTTTGATGGAGTAGAGAGAGATATTGCTAATTATCCAAAATAAACATCCTGCCCGATTGATAATGTATGTGAGACAGTCATGATCACTAAGCTCATCAAACTTCGCTGAAAAATATATTATTTATATATATCAAATATTACTTTTATATATTATATTAAATTTAAAATGTCCTTGGAAAAATTCCAAAACCAACCACGGACAACGTTTTGTCAACCAAAACTTATGCAAATGAACCAACAATTGTTATAGCTGGAAGTTGAAAATTTTGTGAGGAGTATCTCAACTGAAATAACAATGATTTTCACTCTTAAAATCTTAGGTGAATCTGGTTTAATACTAAAAAGAACTCATAAAATTTTTATTTTCTTTTTAAGTAAAAATTTATGTCCAAACAACTCCAATTTCTAAATAATTTTTTTTCAACTTTATTTGCAAATACTTATTTTTTAATCTCAATCAAATATTATCTCAACGGGTTAATTAATTTTGAAAACCAAACACAGAAGAAAGGAATAGAAAAATGACGCTCTATAACCCCTAAAATTTTTACTAGCCCATGTTTTTCCCCATTGGCACGAAATGTCCCTCAGGCTCAAACATATTACATTTAATAGCCCGAAATGTCTATTTTGTATATTTTAACATCTAACAGTGACAATTTATTTTATATATTTTTTGTATAATGACAATCTATTTTATATATATTTTATATAGTGACAGTCTATTGTATATATTTCGTATAGTGACAGCCTATTATATATAAATTGTAGTGACAGTCTATTTAGATATATTTGAACGTTATGCATAGTTATATGAGAAAGAACAATCATAAAACTTCTACAATTCAAAAAGATAATTCCAATTAGAACAATCATCGATAAGATCTCTTTCCAATTTTGCTGTCCATTTTTTTTTTTGGTGTAAGGACCAAAGTAAAATAGAAAATAGAAAAAGGGATAAATTTTATTTATGGTAGCTAAGTATTGAAAGAGATATGTTGATTGATGAGCTTAGCTTAATACTTATAATAGGTCATTTTTTTCTATTTTGATAAAGTTGTTTCTTAGAAGGAATTGAGGGAAGTGGCTTGCATATCTTTGGATAAAGAAATTAGTTTGGTCTGTTAAACACTTATCAAGATTCAGAGTGGTGTTTCTCATATTTGCGGAGGTGAATGTTTTTTCCATGGTAGAGACGAGGTCCAAGTAATTGATTCCTTGATTTTCTTTATTTAAACCAATATTATATATTAATAGCATATCAATTTTAATATTAGTGTTTTAAAATATGTCTATGTTCTCTAATTATTTGATGGATTAAGCTTTAGTGCTGAATTGAGTTATATAGCAGCTTGCTTCTCTTAAATTTCATTGTTTTTAGGTTATGATTTGTATGGGGTCATTTTCACACTACCTATTGTGATAAGTTTGGCCCTAGTAGCTATAAATGAATTTTGCTCAAAGAAATATGTGGGGCTAACTAAGACCAAACCCACCTAGCTTAGATTGCTTAATATGTTGGGCTGCCTGAGACGATGACATTCCTCTTACGATAAAATATTATGGTATAGCCAGTTTTCACACTGGTCAATGAAAAATAGCCAGCGTTTATCAAGTCAATGAAAAATAGCTACTATTTTGCTGCAACAGGACCGGTCCAGTATAATATAGGGAGTTCTGGTGCATTTATGTACGAACTCTAGCATATTATGCTGGACCGGTATACTTTGCTAACTCCTGTAAAATATGCGGGAGACTGGAGCAGCAGTGCTCCAAACTCCAGTATATTATACTGGACAATTATACTTGCTGGAACTCCCGTAAAATTTACTGGAGTTCTAGCATAATTATGCTTGAACTCCCGTAAAATTTGCTGGAGTTCCAGCATAGTTATCCTGGAACTCCCGTAAAATTTACGGGAGTTCAAGCATACTTATGCTGGAACTCCCGTAAAATTTACGGGCGTATTTTTTCGAATTTTGAACAGTATTTTCGCTCAGATTTAAAGTGGCTAAATTTCGATGACTTTTAAAATTTGGCTATTTTTCAATAACCAGTAGTAAATCTGGCTATTTTTGAATTTCTCCCTCCTCTTACTCTTGTCTGCTTGGATTTGAAAATAAGTGCGCAATTAAAGCTAGCATTATATTCTTTTTAAATTGGTACATCTCACCAAACCAGATGGGTAATCTTAGGGCAGGCTCTAATAATGTAGCTAATAAGGCCGGTGCCTTAGGCGTCCAAATTTGAGGGGTGGGGAGGGGCTCATTTATTAAAAAAGAATAGGTTTTATAGATATTTAATTAAAATAAAATTTAATATTTCTAATACAAAAGTAGAAATGCACAGAATAATACCCAAAGTACCCAAACACACGGGGCAAGTTCTAGGCATCAAATGCAATGCACAGAACAATACCCAAACCTCACACACAAATGACACATAACTCACTCATGATTGGTATCATCAAGATACTCTAGTCAAAGTAGTTAAGCAAATTTAAAAGGCAGAATAGCCTAATAAATACTTGTACTTGCATCGTTTTGACATCCCGGCCCTGGTATTTCAAATATTTTCATCCAGACATCTTAACTTGTCAAAATTGATCTTTTAAATACCTCTGACCGTTGACCAAGCTTATGTGGCATTTATAAAGTTTAGCTGGACAAAGAGTGTAGGATACACGTACATTGAGAGCGTGGATGGGCGATTTTGTTTAAGAAAAAACTAAAAACCCAAAAATTAAATAAAAAATAAAAAAAATGACTAAACAAGGACCTTTCAACCCTGTCACCTCCTGTCTCTTTCTTCCATCCGCCATTGCCGCTTCCCTTCTCCATTACCTCTGCCATCACTACCGCATCCTTCTCTTCCACCACCACTAGAATCTCATCCCTCTATAAATCATTGTCAAATTAGATGATGAATTTTTACTGTTAGGGGTATTGGGTTAAGTAAAGTTAAACACATAAAAACTCATTTAATGTTAAACCTTAAATCTAAAAGTTTGAACTTCGGTGGAGTGTATGAGTTCGAGACCTAGAGTACTATTAAATCATTGAGCTAAAGTTGTGATTATATTTTTATTTGGTTCGTTCGACTGAAGTTGGGTGCTGATGAAATTAGCAGGAAAGCTTAAGATAGTAATGATTTAACTTCCGATCCAAAAATTATTAACACTTGAGAATCCTACGCTGACCACCGAACCTCTTCTCCGCCACCTAACGCCTTCAGCCACGGAAAGGGACCGCCAAATTTTTTCTTCCACTTTTTGATTTGGAAAAAAATTTAATTTTTCCTCGGTTTATTCTCTTTAATCATTTTAATTTTATTTCCATAATATAAAAAGTGAAAAATTAGAAGGGGAGAGGAGGAAGAACATGAAAGAGAGAAGCAAGATGGGCAGGAGGAAGAAGGTGAGGGGAGAGAGAGAAATTAACGAGGGAGGGGATTAGGGGATTAATATTTGAATTTTATTTTTATCTTTATTTTTTAATTTCTAATTTTAATTATTTTTAATCTACCATATGACATGGCATCTACACATTATTATTTTTTGACGTGACAGCCAACGTGGAGGAGATTGTATTACACGCACTGCACCATGCTGTCATAAGCATTTATTATACACGGTTTAAAGAAGTGTAAGTGTTCAATTGATAAATTGTTAAGTTTGGGGACCGGCATGACAAAGTAGCACAAGTACAGGTGTCATTTAGGCCATTCTGCCAATTTAAAATCATATAATTTAAGGTACTTATACAAGAGTCAAAAACTGAGCCTAAGCGTCACAACCAAAGTACTCACTATTCTCGAGGCATAATAAAGTCAAGAGATATTGCTTCATTTCAAAACACAACATAATAGCTCCTATTCCTAAAAAAAAGACTAACTACACCCGGTTCAAATAAAATCCTTGAAAAAGAACTGCGACACAAAGAAAAATCAAAGGGGAATTGCTACACTACCTAACAAAGAATTTTTTTTTCTTTAGACTTAAATCCCTCAAGAAAATTATCTAATAGATCCATCGTCGGAAAAGTCCAATCTTTTCTATTTAAAAAAAAAAACTCAATTAAACTAACATAACTAAAATAGCATAGAAAGTCACCCAGACAATCTCCTCACCCCACACTTAAAATTATGCACTGTCCCTAATGCACACCCATACATACAAGAGGGTAAAAGAAACTTTTTGGTAGGTTAAAGGCCGAAGCACTAGCATCTCATGGGGTACTCAGACTTCTCCAGGCCTGGTTCGTGCGGGTACCTCACACTTTGTTCCAACCATCTGGTTTGCTGTTGCATCCTTCCAATAGCTTTGCTTTCCATGCTCCTAGAAAATCAAAAATCGACACTACAAAAATAATATAATAAAAAATAAAAAAATAAAAATAAAAGAAAGCAGTAAAGTTGGAAACCAATGAGTAGTGACTTTAATTAATGCCGTGGCACGACTGTTACAATAAGTTAATGGTTTGCCTCCCATGCAGCGCCTGATTTAATGTCGCGGTACAGCGCGGATGAGCGCATTTAAGATTCGCTCGACCTGTAAGGTTCGGTCAGATGGATCACTCACACTTCCTTGGGTTCATCCATGCCCACATATAGTTTCAATCTTTGCCCATTGACTCTGAATGTATGAGTGTCTTTCTCTGAGGCAATCTATATGGCATCCGAAGGAAGCACTTCGACCACTCGAAATAGTCCAGACCATAGTAACTTGAGTTTACCCGGAAATGGCCTTAATCGTGAGTTATAAAGCAACACCATGTCTCCGAGAGTGAAATTTCGCTCAACAATATTTTTGTCGTGCAACCTATTCATTCTTTCCTTGTATAACCTCATGCTTTCGAAAGCAAGAAATCGAAACTCGTCTAGCTCATGCAATTCTGTGACTCTATTTGTTTCCGCAGCCTCAATGTCCAGATTTAGCTATTTCATTGCCTACCAAGCTCTATGTTCTAGTTCCACTAGCAAGTGACAGGCCTTCCCGAACACCAACTTATATGGTGACATACCAATTGGTATTTTAAAAGAAGTTCTGTAGGCCCAGAGTGCATCATCTAGCTTTTTTGCCCAATTAGTTCTTGTGGCATTCACAGTCTTGGTCAGTACACTCTTTATCTCTCTATTCGACACTACGACCTATCCACTGGTTTGAAGATGATATGGGGTTGCCACCTTGTGGCACACACCGTACTTTGCTAGCAATTTCTTGAAGGCTCGATTGTGTCATACCCTTTTTTACTACACCCCCGGAAAAGGGTATAATAAAGGGATTTTTTTCAATTTAAATGACAATCGAAATAAGATTTATTATTTAAAAATTTAGAGTCGCCACTTGGGAGATTTATGGTGTCCCAAGTCACCAGTTGAATCCCAAATCGAGGAAAAGATTGACTCTGTTTAATAGTCTGCGAACCAAAAATACGAGTAAGGAATTTTGTTAACCTGGGAGAAGGTGTTAGGCATTCCTGGGTTCCGTGGTTCTAGCACGGTCGCTCAACTGTCATATTCGGCTTAATTATCTGATTTTAGTACATTTTGAACATATGTACAAATTTTAACTTTTAACCGCTTTTATTTAATTTTTAAAGAATATTGAACGTCGTTTAAAACATGTCTTTGGATCGCGTCACATGAAATGCACCCGCAATCTGGAACACATCTTATTCAACGTTTTAGGATTTAGATTTGGGTCACATGAAATGCACACCCGAGTTTAAGAAGGTAAAATTATTAAATAACGCGCCTAAAGCTACTAACGCCTTGTTAACTTTGCGAGGGCCATGAAAATTCGCTAAATGGCACGCCTCGAAGTCTAAATATTTTAAAGAAATAATTAAAGAGGGCCACACAATTTGTGATTTTATTTGGCACGACGCACCTCGATTCTAAATTAAAAGAGAATATTGACTACGTTTTGGGGGCCACAACTGTTTGGATTATATAATATGGCTCACCCCCTCTAATTTGACTCATTGAATCACGATTAAGGAAATTATGCCTACTCTTAAAGTCTTGGTTGAGCCTGAACATGGGTCAAAATTAAAATAAGTAGGATCTGCCCGTTATTAGCTTTCAGAACTTGGGCCTGACCTGAGGAAGAGCCCAATCGCTCAAGACGAACACAGGAGGGCCAAGTAACGGGTCCCATAGCTGATCCTATCCGGGCTCAAACATAAAACCCAGATTCCACGAGAAATTTTCCAACTTAGAATTCAAAGTGGTCACGTCCTCAATCCCAGGCAACAACAGTACGCGATTTGAATTTCCCTTTTTTTTACGCAGTGACAAGACTATCCGAGCATCATATATTTCACAAGCAATCCCAACAATTGAATTAATAATTAAAGTCACTTGAAATTCTGATAGCCCTTTTAATTCCAACACCTTTGTACACTAATTACTAAGTGAGACATGCTGTTTTTGAACATTCATTTCCAAATCCAAATGCAAACAATTCAACTTTACCTTAGCTCTAATCTAACACACTCTCGTGATGAACATTCACATATTAAAATTGAAGCACCATTGAGGTACTTAACTGTATAATCACACTTCCCCTTTTGACTTGGATTCTATGCTAATAACTACTGGAGAATTTAAATTCAAGTATGCTCATAATAGTGAAGAATATAGCAACTGTACTACATATTGATTACCAAAACAATCCAACTCTCCAACCTTCTGACCACATACAACTTTCAAATCATACAGAGCACATAACATAAACTTTTAGGCACATTCAAAATTTATCTTAATGAACTATCAAGCTAATATTACTTCATCATTCCATATTCAATACAAACAGACAGAAATATACAAATGTCAACTAAACTAAACAACACTGAAAGTGCAAAAAATACTAAGTAACCCACTATGTTATTGCAGATCTATAATCGAATAAACTAGTCTTCATATTCAACCATTCTCATACATTTTGGAGGGTGAGAGGAATACCTGGAAGTAAAAATGAAATAAAAGAGATGAGGATTCTGCATTAGAACAAACAACCAGCAAACAACAGAAAGATATGAACCCAGATTTCAGCAATTAGAACGAGAGATTCAGGTCAAAAACCAACAGAGTCGTAATACTCAAACATCTTCAGTTAAAAGCTTTCAAAAACCAGAATTCAAACCAATTTTTTAATCCCAGAAAAGCATCAATGCTCGCTCAGCAACTCAAACTTCAGAAATCAAAGAAAACACTTAATGGAACAGTGATTTTTGGAAACCTTTATTGTTTTTGATTTTATGCCTTCAAATCTCTATAGAATAGTAAACTCTGCAGCCTTTTGGATTTTCCCTCTTTTTCTATCTCTCAGCCTTGCCTTTTAAGGCAAGAATGCTACCATTTATAGGCCTAGCCATAGGGCAACTTTCAGACTTTATTTTTTTACCCTTTGCCCCCTTTTGAATTTTTATTTTAGCCTAGGTAACCTCCAATTTCTGACTTTCTACCCAAGTTTAAACACCCAAAATCTGATATTCCCTTAAGACCCCTACTAGAAACTTCTAAAATCAGTTGCAAAAGATTCCCCCATGTTAGATTACCTATACTACCCCCCAAGCCCCTATTATTTACCTAGCTAACCAAACAGATTTGGGCTCAAAACCTGGGCAACTTAGAGTTGGGTCACAAATGACCCAAGGAGCCCCAAACTAATTCTAGATTAACCCAAAATAACCAATCAATTTCAAATTTCGACCAAAGCCCTCAACAAGACCAAATGACAGTGGCACAAATGAACAAATTGACCAATTACTGATTATTACCTAGACACTCGTGAATTAAAAGAAGATAAAAATCAATAATAACAAAATCAACCAAACGGAAGTGGCCTTAAACTCTTTTAACAATATTACGAATAGATTCATGCTATTTAATTTTACTACTGGTCAAACGAGACTAAATAAGAGGAATGAGAAAAAAATATGGAGAAAACGAAGAAAAGAAAAATGAAAAATAAAGAAATGAGAGAAAGGAAACGGAAATACCCCCAACGGATGGTCAGATAGCTTGCTTGAAAAGGTCCGGTGTTTTCCGATTTGGATCGGAATGGGTTCTACTCACGTGTTCTCACATGAAAACACAGGCATAAAACCCCTTCCGACTTCAAATCTTCAACATGACCTCTGATTTTCACTTTGGAGACTTAGGGATGACTTCTTTAAATCCAGATTCGAAAGGTTTTGGAGTTGTTCAAAGGAAACAAATGTGGGATTTGGGATGGGGAAGGACTGGTGGTTACTTGGTGTCGATTCAGTGGAAATTGGGATGGTTTGTGGTTCATGACGATGGTGGATTTAGGGTTTCCCAACGGAGAATACGAGAGACACGGGAGTTGAAGAAAATGAGGAACTGAACAGTTTCTGTATTTTTGGACATTTTTAAGCGAAGTGGGGGTAAGGATTAGAGCCGTTGGATGAGCCAAATCGAAGGGCCCAGATCTTTTTTGCCTTGGAACTCAAAACGACGTCGTTTAAACTTAAACAAAGTTGGACCAGGTTGGAGCACTAGCCCGGGCTTGGACTGGGCGGGATTTGGAGGAGTTGAACTGGGCCTGTTGAGTGCAAACGAAATTTGGCCCAATGTCTCTTCTCTTCATTCCATCCTTATTTCAATTCCTTTTTTTTTTCAAAATTAAACAAAAAATCCTAAATGAATTCTAAAAACCAAATTAACCTATCAAATCATGTTAAGCTCCAATTAACACTCAAAACTATTAATAAAATACTAATTTAAAGACAATTCACAAAATTCGAAGCTAAAAGTTACACAAAGCAAACATAACTCATTTTTTGTAAATTCCTAACCACTAATTAATTCTAAAAATATATAAAATTAAATCCTAAGTGCAATGCATATTTTTATATTTTTTTTAATGAATTTATGCATAGACAAAATGCATACAATTAACAGAAGATGTCACAAAAATCCATAAAATTGCAAATACTGAAAGAAATTATTTTGTTTTGAAACTATGGGAGTAATTCATACAGGGCAAAAATCACGTGCTCACAGCTGCCCCTCTTTGCTCGAAAACACGAAGAGTTTTCGTGCAAAGATAAGTGAGCGGATACGAGCGATTTTTGCCTGTTTGAATACTCCGTGTGAAGCATTTTTGAAAGAGTTAACCGCACCCCGCTTCTGAGGTTGCCTACATATCCTTGGATAAAAAGGAATCAGATTAGTGTAGTTCAGGAATGTCTGCTAGCTAGAACTACCATGAAGTTGTGATTTCACTGTTGTTGTTGTTGCTGCTGCTGCTACTGCTTACTGAACCCCCTTATTACACCATGTCACAATAAAAAAGAAGCTAGGCTAAGCTATGATCTATGAATTACAAAAGTCCTATCTATGTCTTCAAACTTGATCTTGTAGTTCTTGTTGCCTTGTTGACTTGTATTCTCCCGGCGACATCCTTTTGTTGCTGCCTTGAATTATGATCTGAGATGTTTTTCCCTTTCTCCAGGTGGCTGCTTGACTGCTGACTACAGTTTGAGATATTTTCCTTCCTTCAGGTGATGCTTGACCGCTGAACTTGAATGTATTCCCTGCTCTCCAGGCGGGCTCCTGATTGCTGACTTGAAATGTATTCCTATATTCTTCAGGCGGGCTCCTACCTTCAACAAAATAGATAAAACAAAGAACATTTTCTGCTCCAGTTTGGTGGCTGGATGCACATGTTGTAAACTAAACCATGTTGCCAAATATCAGTAAACTTGAAAGATAAAATTTGAATTATACTCCCTTGTTCTCCAGGCGGGCTCCTGACTTCTGAAACTTGAAATGTATTCCTTTGTTCTTCAGGCGGGTTCCTGACTGCTAAAACTTAAAATGTATACCTCTGTTCTTCAGGCGGGCTCCTGACTGCTAAAACTTGACATGTATACCTCTGTTCTTCAGGCGGGCTCCTGACTGCTAAAACTTGACATGCTCTGTTCTCCAGGCGGGCTCCTGATTGCTAAAACTTGAAATGTATACCTCTGTTCTTCAGGCGGGCACCTGACTGCTAAAACTTGAAATGTCTACCTCTGTTCTCCAGGCGGGCTCCTGACTTCAACAAAACATATACAACAAAGAAAATCTCTTGCCCCCGTTTGGTGGCTGGGCATCATACTACCAGATATTATTAAGAATTTGAAAACTAAAGCTTGAATTGTAATACCTTTGTTCTTCCGGCGGGCTCCTGACTGCTAAAACTTGAAATGTATACCTCTATTATGCAGGCGAGCTCCTGACTGCTAAAACTTGAAATGTATACCTCTGTTCTCTAGGCGGGCTCCTGATTGCTAAAACTTGAAATGTATTCCTGTGTTCTCCAGGCGGGCTCCTGACTGCTAAAACTTGAAATGTATACCTCTGTTCTCCAGGCGGGCTCCTGAATGCTAAAACTTGAAATGTATTCATCTGTTCTCCAGGCGGGCTCCTGACTGCTAAAACTTGAAATGTATTCCTCTATTCTCCAGGCGGGCTCCTGACTTCAACAAAATGGACAAAACAAAGGGAATTTTCTGCCCCAGTTTGGTAGCTGGGCTCATGAGTGAGTGTTAAACTGAATCCTTCTACTAACTATTATTAAGAAGTCGACAGCTACGTCCTATTATCCAGGGAGGTCCTAACAACTCTTATCTACACGACAATTATAAATCTAATTATGTCTTCTAAAGATGTGACTTCCGCTAAATCTTGTTATCTAAAAGGGTCTTAAACTATTCCCCATTATCTAGGAGGGTCCTGACAACTTTTAGTTATAAGACAGTTTTAACCTAAGTTATATCTACTGAAGGTACGACTTCCACTATATCTTGTCATCTAAGCAGACCTTAAAGCTACGCCCCATTATCCAGGAGGGTCCTGAAAATCCCTAATTGAATCCTATCTTAAACATGCAAACTTTGAAACCAACTTATATTCCTTTGAGGTACATTTATGCTAAATTATGCTACTCATGATTGTTTTGAAATTTAAACTAAGTCCCATTTTTCAGGAGGGTCCTGAGAGTTTACGGTCAAACCTATTTTGGTGCTTGCTCTTCCCCTACGGAGGTCTCTTCGAAACAAAAGAAAAATTTCTACCCCTATTTCAATCAAAGAAAAATCTTGTCAGTTTAAAATGGTGGTTAGTTGATGGTATTCTTGTTGAAGATGCCTCCACTGCTGTGTTTTGCTTTGACTTGCTTCCCGAATTGGCCCTGAACCGCTTGACTTTCTGACTGACTTTCAAACCCCATGACCTTCGATGACCCGAGTGTTTTATACCCAGACTATTGTTTCACATCTCCGAACCCTTTTATCTGAAACTTTGCATCTCCCATAAAATTACCCGACCAACACACAGATGAAACTTCTGGTGACTCCTTGTATCTTACTTTGCATCACGCCATCTTTGGTACGTTCTGGCCCCACTGTGCTTTGCAATTGGGAAATTGGTAATGAACCTTGATATCCTTTCTTCTTTGTTTTGAACAAGACTGACATTGAAACATCTTAAAGAACAAACCTCAAAAGGAATGAAATGCAATGACCTTGAGAGTTAAGGATAAAGAGAATCCAAAACCGGATGACTTACAAGAATGAACGAAAAGGAAAAGAGACTTATCTGAGTGGAACAACTGGTACCATTGATCATGACATGCATTTCGGACTAATCGGCTCAATCCGTCCAACCAATCAACTTTCAATTGCCATGCTTTGTTGCCCCTAAATTCCATAACCTGATTTCTTCAACCAAACCCTAACCTTGTTCATCCTGCGGTGTCCTGAATGGTTTTCACCAACATACCTCTCTCATTTGAAAACTCACTTTCGCCTTAAGGTGCCCGCGAGGGTTTTCACCAATAAGACTCTCTCATTTTTAATTTCTCTCAACTCACTTTCGCCTTACGGTGCCCGTGAGGGTTTTCACCAATAAGACTCTCTCATTTTTCATTTCTTATAGCTCGCGTCACCTTACGGTGCCTGTGGGGGTTTTCACCAATAAGAATCTCTCATTTTCATCATATTTCTGCTTAGACCAGAGTGTCGTCCCTGACATTAATCAACTCTTCTTGCTTGACTCGACATTTACTCATCAGAAGGTCTTTCTTTGGACTGTAATGCAAGCTTTTGGATAAGGTTAGAAAGAAAGGGTATTAAAGGCTCAAAACAATTCAAACGGGCTCAAAATTACAACTTTCGGAATCAACTTCCTTACCACAATCACAACTTCTGCCCCATTTTCTTGCTTGGGGGCTTTTGGATTTTTATTTGATGAGACCGAACCGTGAGGCTGCCTACGTATCCTTAAAAGGAATCAGGTCGAACGTAGTTCATGACATAAATATTATTTTGTTGTTGTGACTTTCTTTCTTTTCTTTTATTTTCTCTTTTGTTTCTTCTCGTTTTTTTTTTTTAATTTTTTTTCTACTCTTTTCTTTTCTTCTTTCTTTTCTTTTCATTTTCATTTTTCTTCTCTCTCTCTTTTCATCATTTTCTTCCTCTTTTTCCTTCACTTACTTTGCACGCTTGTGTTTATGAACTTTGTCACTGATTCCGAAAGAGGGGTATGAAAGAAAATAAATGCGGCTCAAATGGGTAACAAAGGATAAAGTGTTTTGATAGCAGAACCAAATGCCTTCGTCATTCCAATCTTCAAAATATGCCGAATACAAATGCGATTAATTCAAAGGAAATCATACATAATATCTCTTGACCGCATCGGAATTGATGGCCATTTCAACACATTTGCCTTATATGTCTGTCAAATACAAATCACCATTGGACAACACTCTCATCACGATGAACGACCCCTGCCAATTTGGGGCGAACTTGCCTTTAGCCTTGTCCTGATGTGGAAGAATACGCCTTAACACTTGCTGACCCACTTCAAACTTTTGCGGGCGCACCTTCTTATTATATGTTCTAGCCATTCTTTGTTGATACAACTGACCATGACACACTGCTAACAACCTTTTCTCATCGATCAAGCTTAATTGATCCAAGCGGGCTTTGACCCATTCATCATCATCAATCTCGGCTTCTGCGACAATCTGAAGGGATAGAATTTCCACCTCTACAGGTATCACCGCCTCAGTGCCATACACCAACAAATAAGGGGTCGCCCCTACTGAAGTACGGACAGTAGTGCGATAACCTAGCAATGCCAAAAGGCAACTTTTCATGCCACTGTCTATAACCCTCCACCATTTTTCGGAGTATCTTTTTAATATTCTTGTTGGCCGCTTCAACCGCTCCATTTGCCTTGGGGCGATAAGGGGGAAATTACGATGTGTAATATTGAACTGCTGACATTCCTCTTTTATTAGATGACAATTGAGATTAGCCCCATTGTATGTAATGATCACCTTTGTTATCCCAAACCGACAAATGATATTCGAATGCACAAAATCAACCACCGCCTTCTTGGTTACAGATTTGAAAGTTTTTGTCTCAACCCACTTGGTGAAATAGTCAATGGACACCAGAATAAACCTATGCCCATTTGATGCTGCTGGCTCAATTGGCCCAATGACATCCATGCCCCATGCAATGAAAGGCCATGGTGCAGACATTGTGTGCAATTCCAATGGTGGAGAGTGAATCAAATCCCCATGCACCTGACACTAATGACATTTACGCACAAAGTTGATACAATCTCGCTCCATAGTAAGCCAGTAATAACCTGCTCAGAGAATCTTCTTTGCCAACACATACCCGCTCATATGCGGTCCACAAATGCCTAAATGTACTTCAATCATGATAGCTATGGCATGTCTAGCGTCTATGCATCTCAACAAGCCAAGATATGGAGTTCTTTTGTACAATACCCCTCCACTGAAGAAAAATCCACTTGCTAAACGTCGAATTGCTCTATTTTGATCCCCTATGGCCTGTATTAGATACACTCCCATTCTAAGGTATTCTTTTATATCATGGAACCACGACTCACCATCAAGTTCCTTTTCCACCATATTGCAATAGGCATGCTGATCGCGGACCTGAATCTGCAGAGGATCCATATAAGCCTTATTTGGATGATGCAACATTGATGCCAAAGTGGAAAAAGCATCGACAACCTCATTATGAATCCTTGGAATGTGCCTGAACTCTACTGATTGAAACTGTTGACAAAGATCGTGCAAACATTGTCAGTACGGTATAAGCTTCAAATCCTGTGTTTCCCATTCTCCTTGAATCTGGTGTACCAGAAGGTCCGAGTCGCCCATGACCAAGACTTCCTGGACACCCATATCCACAGCTAATCTCAAACCCAAGATGCATGCCTCATACTCGGCCATGTTATTAGTACAATAGAAACGAAGGTAAGCTGTAACAGGGTAATGCTGCCTTGTTTAAGAAATAAGTACCACTTATATACCAACGCCTTTCATATTGGCAGCCCTATCAAAGAAAAGTTTCCATCCTGGCTTCTCGGCTTGTTCCAACTCATCAATGTGCATTACCTCTTTGTCAGGGAAGTATGTCTTCAAAGGTTTATATTCCTCATCTACTGGATTCTCAGCCAACGCTTGTTCTTTCATTGCAGTCCGGGTCACGTAAACAATGTCGAACTCTATGAGCAAGATTTTCCACTTTGCGAGACTTCCTGTGGGCATAGGCTTCTGAAAGATGTACTTCAACGGATCCAACTGAGAGATTAGGTAAGTGGTATACGATGAAAGGTAATGTTTCAACTTCTGTGCTACCTAAGTCAGAGCGCAACATATCCTCTCAAGCTGAGTATACTTATCCTCGTAAGGTGTGAACTTCTTGCTGAGGTAGTATATGGCCTGCTCTTTCCTTCCGGTGATGTCATGCTGACCCAACACACATCCAAACGAGTTGTCCAAAAATGTCAAATACAGAATCAAAGGCCTCCCTGGTTCTGGCGGGACCAACACTGGTGGGTTTGACAGATACCCTTTTATCTTATCAAATGATTCATGATATTCGTCTGTCCACTTGACCGCGACATCCTTCTTTAACAGCTTGAAGATGGGCTCACAAGTTGTCGTAAGCTGGGCGATAAACCTGCTGATGTAATTCAATCTCCCTAACAGACTCATCACCTCGGTCTTGTTCTTCGGAGGTGGCAATTCTTGGATGGCATTGATTTTTGATGGGTCCAATTCAATACCTCAACGGCTGACTATAAATCCCAACAATTTTCCAGATGGAACACCAAAAGCACTTTTTGCAGGATTGAGCTTGAGAGTGTACCTACGAATCCTTTGGAAGAACTTTCTCAGATCCCGGACATGGTCAGATTGCTTCCTTTTCTTTATAATTACATCATCCACATACATCTCGATCTCTCTATGTATCATGTCGTGGAATATAGTTGTCATCGCTCTCATGTAGGTTGCCCTAGAATTTTTCAACCCAAATGGCATGACCCTGTAGCAGTACGTTCCCATGGCGTGATGAATGCTGTCTTTTCTGCATCTTCCTCATCCATTAAAATCTAGTGATAGCCCGCATAACAATCCACAAAAGAACCAATCTCATGTTTGGCACAATTGTCAATCAATATATGGATGTTTGGCAGTGGGAAATTGTCCTTTGGACTTGCCTTGTTAAAATCATGGTAATCGACGCTCACCCTGGTCTTTCCATCCTTCTTTGGCACAGACACAACATTGGCTAACCAGGTGGTGTACCGCGTGATCCGGATGACCTTTGCATCAAACTGCTTGGTAACTTCTTCTTTGATCTTCACACTCATATCAGTTTTAAATTTCCTCAGCTTCTGCTTGACGGGAGGGAAGGCTGGGTCAGTGGGCAATTTGTGAACCACCAAGTCAGTGCTTAGGCCCGGCATGTCGTCATATGACCATGAAAAAACATCTTTTTACTCAAACAATGCTTTAATTATCTCCTCTTTGAGCTGTGGTTCAAGATGGACACTTATTTTAGTTTCTCGGACATTATCTTGGTCCCCTAAATTGATTGCTTCTGTATCATTCAGGTCAGGTTTGGGTTTTTCCTTAAAATGGCTTAATTCTTTGTTGATCTCCTCAAAAAAGCCTCATAATCATCATATTCCACTTCATCATCACACTCAATTTCTTGTATTATTATTTTAGAATTAGATTGGCATTTAAGACCAGGCTGGAGATTCCTCATGCATGTCATGTCATTGAAACCAACATAAAAAGAACTGTACAAGAAAGGAAAGAAAAATAAAAATAAAAATATTAGGAATGAAATTAAGGGAAATTGCATTTCATTGAAATTTAAAGATAACAAGGTTTAACTCATCCAAATGGATAGAACATAGTATCTGAATTACAACCCTGGAAATAATCCATATTAAACTGAAAGAAAAATCAAAGCCAACTACCACGACTCCCTCCGAGTAGGAAGAGGAGTAGCTTCTCAATTGGTGATCTTTGCATAGGGCCCCACAAATTGCACATCTGCTTTGCCTGATCCTTCTCCAGCTTCCACCATATTTACCTCGTTGAACAACCTCTCGAACCCTTTATCCAAATCTCCATCAACATCGATCAATGAACCGGGAACTGTTGACATTGAGCGCTTTCTGGCACTAGGCCTGACAAATGATCTGGATAGCCGCGGGATGGGCTTTGGAAGAACCCATGCTCTTTGTTTCAGTTTTCTGGCTCACCTTATATCCGCAGCTGTAGGACTGAATCCCAAACCAAAAGTATCCAAGTTTTTTGGAAGAGACACTGGTTGTACGATGCCTTGCAGAGAAGCACCCAAACCCTTGCCAAGTACGAAGCCAATCTTCAACATCTCCGAAGCCACCATAACTGATGCGGTTGCTACTTTAGGGATTGGAACAAACTCACCTTCTGGGATCTTTTCAACTGATACCGTGTCAAAGACCTGATATACCTATGGACCCTTGTCATCTTTAGCTTCGATGAAAGGTACAATGGCATCACCCAGGGCGCATAGATTATCTTCACAGTGCACCACAATTTCCTATCTGCCCCATTCAAATTTAACCATCTGGTGCAAGGTAGACGGCACTGCCTTGGCTGTATGAATCCAGGTTCGGCCTAACAAAAGATTGTAAGAAACCGCCACATCGAGCACCTGGAATTCCGTAGTAAATTCGACTGGCCCTATTGTCAATTCTAGTATTATATCACCCACTGAATCTTTTCCCCCACCGTCGAACCCTCGAACACAAATGCTATTTTTGCGAATTCCATCATCGTCCACTTTCATGTTGTTCAGCGTGGAGAGAGGGAAAATGTTTGCACTAGACCCATTGTCGATCAGAACTCGAGTAACCACAAAATCTTCGCACTTTACCGTTAGATAAAGGGCCCTATTATGCTTAGTACCCTCCACGGGCAACTCATCATCAGAGAAGGTAACTCTGTTCACCTCGATTATTTTGTTTGCAATCTTTTCCAGATGGTTTACAGAGATCTTGTCGGGGACGTGGGCCTCATTCAAGATTTTCATCAATGCCCGACGGTGCTCATCGGAATGGATCAGCAATGAGAGCAAGGAGATTTGAGCAGGTGTTTTCCTCAATTGCTCTATAATGGAATAGTCCTTCACCTTCATCTTCTTCAAGAATTCTTCTGCATCTTCTTCGGTCACAACTTTCTTTACCAGCACTACGTTATCCTTAGAGGTTTTGGCTTTTCTCAACTCCTCGGGGGCAAAGCATCTCCCCGAGCGAGTCAGACCATGGGTTTCACAAACTTCTTCTTTAACCTCTTTCCCTTTGTAAATCACAGACATTCGGCCGTAACTCCAAGGGACGGCCTTGCTGTTGACTATTGGCACCTGGGTTACCGGTTTGAGAATGACCGGCTCTGTATGAGCACCTTCCACAACCACAACAGGCTTGCTTGATGGTCCTGGTACCACCACTTTTACTGTCCCCTGTTTTACTGCAATACCGCTCGAGGACTCTTTTTCAATTGCCACGACTGGTTCACTACTTATTTCTTTAACCTTGATCAATGACTTCCCGCTACTTGATTCCTCACTTAGCTTGATTTCACTGGACCTGATCATCATTAAAGTCTGCGAGGGCTTCTTACGCTCTCCTCCTTTTTGCACTATCTCAATCATATTGGTCTCATGATGGGCTGGCAACGGATTCTGGTTGATATTAGGCGCCTCTGGGGCCTGAACCTCGATCCGACGGGTGTCAATGAGCTCTTGAATAGCTGTCTTTAACTTCTAGCATTTCTCTGTGTCATGCCCCGGGGCCCCTGAACAATATTCACAACTCAACGAGTGGTCAAGATTTCTCGGAACGGGATTTGGCAACTTAGGCTCAATTGGACTCAACATTCCCACTGTCTCAACCTGTGGAATAGACTGGTATATGATTCTACCAATGGAGTAAAAGTCTTCTGCTTCTGCGTCCTCTCATTCTTGAAGGTTTGGTTAGGCCGTAAACCCGCTCCATGGGGATTTCTGTAGGCTTTTGGAGGTGGGTAAGTTTTTTGGGGAGCTGGGTAAGTATTTTGTGGGGTCGGTGCACGCCATTGCGCATGGGCAGGAGGTTGAGGATATGTTTGTGCATGATGGACATAGAAGTGGGGATCTGGAGGTGGGTAGTAGTGTTATGGTGCACTATATGGAGTGTGTGGGTAAGTTTGAGGGTAGGGTCGAGGCTGGTTATAGTATGGTGACAGGCCTTTGGACCAAGCTCTTGACTCAACTACCGCAACGTCCTCTTTCTTTCCCAGTACGCCCCCAGTGCCGCTTTGAATGGCCTGGGTGGTTACTTTGATTGCTGAATAACTCATGATCTTGTTGGTCTTGAGTCCTTCCTCTACCATGCTTCCCATTTTCACCACTTCATTAAAGGATTTCCCTACTGCTGGCACCAAGTGACCGAAATAAGTGGGCTCTAGAGCCTGCAAGAAATAATCAACCATTTCACTCTCTTTCATAGGAGGATCAAACCTTGCTGCTTGCTCTCTCCAGCGGAAGCCATATTCTCTGAAACTCTCCCCGGGTTTTTTCTCAATTTTTGTCAATGAAAGCCGGTCTGGGAAAATTTCAAGGTTATACTAAAAATGGCAGGCAAATGCTTGGGCCAGATCATCCCAAGTGTACCACCGACCATGATCTTGTCGGGTGTACCATTCCAAAGTTGAGCCACTTAAACTTTGACTAAAATAAGCCTTCAGTAATTCATCTCTTCCACCTGCTTCTCTCATCCTACTACAAAACCCTTTTAGATGTGCCACGGGATAACCATGCCCGTCATATAAATCAAACTTGGGCAACTTGAACCCTGCTGGTAACTGGACATCTGGGAACAAACACAAGTCTTTATAGGCCACGCTTACTTGCCCACCTAGCCCCTGCATATTCCTGAAAGATTGCTCCATGCTCTTGACTTTCCTAGCCATCTCTTCCTCTTATGAATTCTTAAGAGGCTTCTCAATTTTTGCCGAGAGGTCAAAGTGAAGAGGGTAAGGACATGGTTTCGATGCTTTGAAGGTTGGTTCTGGGGGATAATAATGGTTGTCTTAAGTCTAGAACAGAGGCTCACTAGAAGATCGGTGCAATGCAGCAGGTGGAGGTGCCACAAACACGGGAGTGATTGGTGGGGGAGGGTATGGAACTGGTTTGGGTGGTGGGGCTGGTGGTGTTTGGGAAGTGGTGCCATAACATTGTTGGTAGGTAGGAAAGGCCGGGGATGAATTCACAGTGGGAGGATCTTGAGGTTGAACCAACGGTGGGATATAAGCAGGGTTGGCGGGATAAACCGGTGGTAGATGCCCCTTTACCCAGGCTTGATACATCTCAGCCATTTGTTGCTTCAGCTTATACATCTCTTCTTTCATTGCATTAACATCAACTTCCTCCACTTCTTTTGATGGGTCAACAATACTCGCCTCCAGTTCTTGGTTGGTCATTTTCACCTTGTCTTTTGACCGGGTGTTATAGGAATGCGTTGCCAGAATGCCAATCAACTAATTACCTGCCTGGACTCAATACATCAACAACAACTTTGTTAGTGGTTAGGGATTTAACAGATTTGATAACCGCACGTTTGGGGGATGAATGCACCTTAAACAGTTAACCATTTCTATTATGCATTTGCTCGGCTGCTTGCGTCATCCCGACTTTTCCTTATTTCTATTTTGCAACTTCCTTTTTTCTTTTTTGTTTCTACTCTCCCATGCCTCTCTCTTATTTTTCTGCTCTTACTTTTCTTTTTCTTTACTTCTTCTCTCGTGTTTTTCCTTTTTCGTTTTTCCTCTCTTATTCTCCCCTTTTTTTATTCTTTATTTTATTAGTTATGGTCGAATCCTATGGAGATTGCCTACGTATCATGACCCCGCATGAATCAGACCGGGCGTAGTTCTTGCAGATTGGATACAGGCAAAAATAAAAAAAAATAACTAACTTAGGGAAAATATATTTTTTTGTCTTTTCCTTGAAAATGACGAAACATGCAAAATCTTTTTGGAATTTTCTTTTTCCTTTTTTTTGATTTTTGATTTTTTGCAAAATGATAAACAGTGCAAAATCCTTTTTTTGAAAATTTCAAGCTCTTTTCTTATTTAACAAAAATGTGACAGAAAATATAATTGGGCCCCACTCGCTTTATCTTCACACTTCACCCTCTCTCTTTCTCTATTTTTCTAATTTTTTCCCTTGTTTTTCTTCTTTTTTTTTCTTGTTTTATTTTTATTTTTTCATTTGCCCTCAACTATCATTGGTCTGCCAAATGACCCTTTTACCCTTGGATAAATGCAACTTGTAGCACATTAGGATACATCAGGATGGTCTGTTATTTTGGGTGCACCTGTCCTAGACGGACCCAATCCATGTGTTGAGTCTCCTAAGTCAAATGCACATGATGCAAACAAAAGTTCCTACTAGGGATCCGACATGAGGCTGAGTTATTCTAGGTTCAAAACCTGTGTTTGTTGTACTAGACCTGGCTTACTCGAGCGGACAGCTCGAGCCGAGGAGGAGGCAGCGTACCGGGAATACTGAAGCTTTACCGGCTTAGCAATTTATCCGACCCTCGTTCTAAAAATGGGATTGGACTCTAGAAAGACAAAAAGTCACACGAAGTGCAACCATCTTCATGATTTATAAGACTCAGAGAGAAGATGGGTTTCGTAGCAGTTTATATACAGTTCACAAAATATCAAAGCGGTAATAGTAACATTTAGCACATTAGGCCCAAACATGTAACAAAAATCAGATAAAGCCAAATATAACTATTTTCTAAGCTCGAATTCTGAACCCTAAACCAAAAGTTCTGGGTTTTTGTCCTCAGCAGAGTCGCCAGAGCTGTCATACCACCTTTTTTACTACACCCCAGGAAAAAAGTATAATAAAGAGAGTTTATTCCAATTTAAGTGACAATCGAAACGGGATTTATTATTTAAAAATTTAAAGTCGCCACTTGGGAGATTTATGGTGTCCCAAGTCATCGGTTGAATCCCGAATCGAGGAAAAGATTGACTCTGTTTAACAGTCTGCGAACCAGAAATCCGAGTAAGGAATTCTGTTAACCCGGGAGAAGGTGTTAGGCATTCCCGGGTTCCGTGGTTCTAGCACGGTCGCTCAACTGTCATATTCGGCTTAATTATCTGATTTTAGTACATTTTGAACCTATGTGCAAATTATAACTTTCAACTGCTTTTATTTAATTTTTAAAGAATATTGAACATCGTTTAAAACATGTCTTTGGATCGCATCACATGAAATGAACCCGCAATCCGGAACACATCTTATTCAACGTTTTAGAATTTGGATTTGGGTCACATGAAATGCGCACCCTAGTTTAAGAAGGTAAAATTATTAAATAACGCGCCTAAAGCTACTAACGCGTTGTTAACTTTGCAAGGGCCATGAAAATTTGCTAAATGACACACCTCGAAGTATAAATATTTTAAAGAAATAATTAAAGAGGGCCACACAATTTATGATTTTATTTGGCACGACGCACCTCGATTCTAAATTAAAAGAGAATATTGACTACGTTTTGGAGGGCCACAACTGTTTGGATTATATAATATGGCTCACCCCTCTAATTTGACTTATTGAATCAAGATTAAGGAAATTATGCCTACTCTTAAAGTCTTGGTTGAGCCTGAACATGGGTCAAAATTAAAAGAAGTAGGATCTGCTCGTTATTAGCTTTCAGAACTTGGGCCTGACCTGAGGAAGAGCCCAATCGCTCAAGACGAACACAAGAGGGCCAAGTAACGGGTCCCATAGCTGACCCTATTCGGGCTCGAACATAAAACCCAGATTCTACGGGACATTTTCCAACATAGAATTCAAAGAGGTCACGTCCTCGATCCCGAGCAGCAACAGAATGCGATTTGAATTTCCCTTTTTTTATGTAGTGACAAGAATATCCGAGCATCACATATTTCACAAGTAATCCCAACAATTGAATTAATAATTAAAGTCACTTGAAATTCTGATAACCCGTTTAATTCCAACACCTTTGTACACTAATTACTAAGTGAGACATACTGTTCTTGGACATTCATTTCCAAATCCAAATGCAAACAATTCAACTTTACCTTAGCTCTAATCTCACACACTCTCATGATGAACATGCACATATTAAAATTGAAGCACCATTGAAGTACTTAACTGTATAATCACACTTCCCCTTTTGACTTGGATTCTATGCTAATAACTAGTGGAGAATTTAAATTCAAGTATGCTCATAATAGTGAAGAATACAACAACTGTCCTACATATTGATTACCAAAACAATCCAACTCTCCAACCTTCTGACCACATACACCTTTCAAATCATACAGAGCATATAGCATAAACTTCCAGGCACATTCAACATTTATCTTAATGAACTATCAAGCTAATATTACTTCATCATTCCATATTCAATACAAACAGATAGAAATATACGAATGTCAACTAAACTGAACAACACTGAAAGTGCAAAAAACACTAAGTAAACTACTGTGTTATTGCAGATCTATACTCGAATAAACCAGTCTTCATATTCAACCATTCTCATACATTTTGAAGGGTGAGAGGAATACCTAGAAGTAAAAATGAAATAAAATAGATGAGGATTCTGCAATAGAACAAACAACTAACAAACAACAGCAAGATATGGACCCATATTTCTGCAATTAGAACGAGAGATTTAGCTAAAAAACCAACAGAGTCGTAATGCTCAAACATCTTCAGCCAAAAGCTTTCAAAAACCAGAATTCAAACCAATTTTTTAATCCCAGAAAAGCATCAATGCTCTCTCAGCAACTCAAAACTTCAGAAATCAAAGAAAACACTTAATGGAACAGTGATTTTTGGAAACCTTTATTGTTTTTGATTTTATGCCTTTAAATCTCTATAGAATAGTAAACTCTAAAGCCTTTTGGATTTTACCTCTTTTTCTATCTCTCATCCTTGCCCTTTAAGGCAAGAATGCTACCCTTTATAGGCCTAGCCATAGGGCAACCTTCAGACTTTATTTTTTTTTACCCTTTGCCCCCTTTTGAATTTTCATTTTAGCCTAGGTAACCCCCAATTTCTGACTTTCTACCCAAGTTTAAACACCCAAAATCTAATATTCCCTTACGACCCCTACTAGAAACTTCTGAAATCAGTTACAAAAGATTCCCCCATGTTAGATTACCTATATTACCCCCAAGTCTCTGTTATTTACCTAGCTAACCAAAAAGATTTTGGGCTCAAAACCTGGGCACCTTTGAGTTGGGTCACAAATGACCAGAGGAGCCCCAAACTAATTCTAGATTAGCCTAAAATAACCAAGCAATTTCAAATTTCGACCCAAGCCCTCAACAAAACCAAATGACAGTGGCACAAATGAACAAATTGACCAATTACTGATTATTACCTAGACACTCGTGAATTAAAAGAAGATAAAAATCAATAATAACAAAATGAAACAAACGGAAGTGGCCTTAAACTCTTTTAACAATATTACGGAGAGATTCATGCTATTTAATTTTACTACTGGTCAAACAAGACTAAACAAGAGGAATGAGAAAAAAATATGGAGAAAACGAAGAACAGAAAAATGAAAAATAAAGAAATGAGAGAAAGGAAACGGAAATACCCCCAACGGACGGTCAGATAGCTAGCTTGAAAAGGTCCGGTGTTCTCCGATTTGGACCGGAATGGATTCTACTCACGTGTTCTCACATGAAAACACAGGTATAAAACCCCTTCCGATTTCAAATCTTAAACATGACCTCTGATTTTCACTTTGGAGACTTAGGGCTAACTTCATTAAATCCAAATTCGAAAGGTTTTGGTGTTGTTTGAAGGAAACAAACGTGAGATTTGGGATGGGGAAGGACTGGTGGTTGCTTGGTGTCGATTCGATGGAGATTGGGATGGTTTGTGGTTCATGACAATGGTGGATTTAGGGTTTTCCAACGGAGAAGATGAGAGACACGGGAGTTGAAGAAAATGAGGAACTGAACAGTCTCTATATTTCTGGACATTTTTAAGCGAAGTGGGGGTTAGGATTAGAGCCGTTGGATGAACTGAATCGAAGGGCCCAGATCTGTTTTGGCCTTGGAACTCGAAACGACGCCATTTAAACTTAAACGAAGTTGGACCAGGTTGGAGCACTGGCCCAGGCTTGGACTGGGCGGGATTTGGAGGAGTTGAACTGGGCCTGTTGAGTGCAAACGAAATTTGGCCCAATATCTCCTCTTCATTCCATCCTTGTTTCAATTCCTTTTTTTTAAAATTAAACTAAAAACCCTAAATTAATTCTAAAAACCAAATTAACCTATCAAATCATGTTAAGCTCCAATTAGCACTCAAAACTATTAATAAAATACCAATTTAAAGACAATTCACTAAATTCGAAGCTAAAAGTTAAACAAAGCAAAAATAACTCATTTTTGTGATTTTTTTGTAAATTCCTAATCACTAATTAATTCTAAAAATATGTAAAATTAAAGCCTAAATGCAATGCATATTTTTGTATTTTTTTTATGAATTTATGCATAGACAAAATGCAAACAATTAACAGAAAATATCACAAAAATCCTCAAAATTGCAAATAGTGAAAGAAATTATTTTGTTTTGAAACTATGGGAGTAATTCATACAGGGCAAAAATCACGTGCTCACAGATTGCATAAGTGAGTTCCTCCGTCACTGATAATGGCTCTTGGGGTCCCGAAGTGAATATATTCTTCTTCAAAACCCCACCACCACTTTTGCATCATTGATGGGGAGTGCTGCAGCTTCCACCCATTTGGACACGTAATCTACAACAACATGTACTTATTGCCAAAGGAGCTGACGAAGGGGCCCATGAAGTCTATCCCCCATACATCGAACACTTCAACCTCTTGAATTAGATTCATGGGCATCTCATGGCGATGGGAAATGTTCCCAGTTTGCTGACATTCATCACAGCCCTTCACCCGTTAATGTGCATCCTTAAACACTGTTGGCTAGTAGAACCCGTCTTCTAGCACATTTGCTGCCGTCCTGACTCCTCCAAAATGTTTGCCATATGTCGATGCGTGACATGCCTGCAACATAGAAGATTTTTCTATCTCGGGGACACACCTCTAGATCATATTGTCAACACATATTCTAAACAGATAAGGTTCATCCGAGTAATACATGTGGCAGTCATGATAAAACTTTTTCTTTTGCACAGAGGAAAGGTCATAAGGAACTATACTGCTTGCCAGGTAACTTGCAAAGTCTGCATACCGTGGAACTTCTTCAAGGCTTGTGGAGAGTAGCTGCTCATCTAGAAAGGTTTTCAGAATATCCTCTACCTCAACTGAGTTTTCAGCTTCTTCAAGTCGCGATAGATGATTCGCGACTTGGTTTTCTGTGCCCTTACGGTCATGAATCTCGAGGTCGAACGCTTGTAGTAAAAGCACCCAACGTATCAGGAGAGGTTTGGACTCCTTCTTCTCAATCAAGTACCTGAGAGAATCATGATCAGTATATATAATTACCTTAAAGCTAATCAGGTATGATCTGAACTTGTCGAATGCAAACACCGCAACCAGCATCTCTTTTTCAATCGCAGTGTAGTTCAGCTGGGCTCCACTCAACGTTCTACTGGTATAGTAAATTGGGTGCATTAGCTTGTCTTTCCGCTGGCCTAGCACTTCCCCCACTACATAGTCACTAGCGTCACATATGAGTTCAAATGGTTGCTCCCAGTCGGGGTAAACAATGATGGGTGCTGTGACTAGCCTATTTTTCAACTCCTCGAATGCTACCCTGCAATCATCAGAAAACATGAAAGGGTGATCTTTTTCTAACAATTTACAGTGAGGGTTGGAAATTTTTGAGAAGTCTTTTATGAATCCCCGGTAGAAACCGACATGCCCGAGGAAGCTCCTAATTGCCTTGACTGATGTGGGGGTTGGAAGCTTTGCTATCATATCAACTTTAGCACGATCCACCTCGATTCCGTTGTTTGATACCCCGTGTCCCAATACTATACCCTCATGTACCATAAAATGACACTTTTTCCAATTAAGTACAAGGTTAGTCTCGATACATCTCTTCAATACTCGGGTCAGGTTCGTAAGACACTCATCGAATGAGTTTCCCACCACTGAGAAATCATCCATGAACACCTCCATTATGTCTTCAACCATGTCAATGAATATGTCCATCATGCACATTTGGAATGTGGCGGGTGCATTGCATAGGCCAAAGGGCATCCTCCAAAAAGCATAAATTCCATATGGACATGTGAAGGAGGTCTTCTCTATGTCCTCTGGTGTAGTGGAGATTTGGTTGTACCCTGAGTACCCATCCAGAAAATTGAAGTGGGACCTCCCTGCCAGTCTGTCAAGCATCTGATCAATGAAGGGAAGTGGGAAGTGGTCTTCTAGGGTGGCCAAATTTAATTTCCTGCACTCCATACAAATTTTCCAGCCTTTGTCAGTTCTTATAGAGATCAACTCATTGTATCATTTTTGACCACCGTCATACCACCCTTCTTAGGAACACAATGCACCGGGCTAACGCAGTTGCTGTCAGAGATGGGGAAAATTATTCTCACATCCAACTACTTAATCATCTCTTTCTTCACCACTTCCTTCATGTTGGGGTTCAACCTTCTTTGGTGCTCCTTGGAAGGTTTGTGCCCCTCTTCCAGCAGAATTTTATGCATACAATATACCGGGTTGATCCCCTTAATGTATGCCATGGTCTACCCAATGGCAGTCTTGCATTCCTTGAGTACCTGCAAAAGCTGTTATGCCTACACATCAACTCCAGCTTTGATGGTTCTTCTATGGATGGCTTGGCTGGATGAGTTTCTTTGTTTTCTAAGTGTAGGGGCTCTAATTCAAGTGTTCTCTCCCAAAACCCTCTGCCTTCTAGAGCGAGCACCCATTCTGCCAATTCTTCCCTATTCACCTCATCTAAATTCACAAGACATGCATCAAAAGGATCTTCAATAGTCAATGTCTCATCATCCTCTTCCACGGTTACATCCACAATATCAATAAGAGTACAATTGGCGAATTCACTTGGTCGCCTCATAGATTTCTGCACGTTGAATGTTATCTCCTCATTGTTCAATCTCATCTTGAGCTCCCCAGTTTCATAATCAATGAGATCTCTCCATGTGGCCAAAAATGGCCTTCCCAAAATTATAGTAATTTTTTCATCCACCTTATAATCTAGAATCACAAAATCTGCAGGGAACAAAAATTTCCCTACCTGTATCAATACATCATCCAAAATACCAGAGGGTCCTTTCACAGTTCTGTCAGCCAGCTGCAACAACATAGACACGGGTCTAGCTCTTCCAATCCTCAACCTCTTATAGATCGCCAGGGGCATAAGATTTATGCTAGCCCCCAAATCACAAAGTGCCTTGGCAAAGGTAAAGTTACCAATGGTGCAGGGAATTGTGAAACTCCCTGGATCAAACAACTTCTCAACAACTGTTCTAGTCACCACAACACTACAGGTCTGAGTTAGAGTCACTGTGGCCAAATCTTGGAAGTTGAATTTCCGGGACATCAAGTCCTTTATCATTTTTGCATAACCAGGCATCTCCTTCAAAGCATCAATAAATGGAATATTTACCTGGATTTGTTTCAGCATCTCCAAGAATTTCTTGTATTGTACCTCTTTCCGGTATTTGGCCAGCCTCTATGGGAATGGTGCTGGAGGTCTCTTCTTCTTAGTGGTTTGGGTTTTCTCTTTGTTAGATACCACCTCAACTGTCGGTTCCTGGGTTGTATCCGCTTCTTTCTCAGTCTCAATATGTGCGTTGGTTTCTTCCTGGGCAGGCTGTACTGTCACCTCTCAGTTTTGTTGAATCATCTAGCTCAATGGGCACTAGTACAAGTGTCTCAGCCCGTCTGCTTTCTCGAGCCCTCTCTTTCTCCAAGTCTAATTCTCTGCCATTACGTAGACTCATTGCCATCATCTACTTCGATCATTGATCTTTTGGATTTACATGAGTGTCTACAGGCAATGTCCGACGAGGACGATTATTCAAAGACATCAAAATTGGGCCCATTTGCACTTCAATATTCTTTATAGCCGACTCATGTGCATATACGCTTTCACTGATTTTCGCATTTGACCCAATAACCTGCTGCATCATTACCTCAAGTCTAGCAAATTCATCTTCCTGTCTCCCACCATGTTGCTGCTGAGGAGGATGATAGCCTTGCTGCTGATTTTGATTGTTGTATCCCTGTGGCCTTTGGTAGCACGCCACATTGTTGTGAGGTCGCATAGCTCCCATATTTCCATTGTTGTGCTGTGGCTGGACTGACCTGTATGGCTAATTCTACCGGCCCCAATTCTGACCACCCTATCTCTGGCACCCATAATTAGACACATAATTCATGTCCTCTGGGTAATGATGATGATCACTCTCTACATGCCATTGGCTACCAATTGGCTGACTAATGCAAGATGTGCATAAGCCCCTATTAGTTGTATCTACAATGTGCACCCGCTGCTGCTACCCTGACTCTTCCACCTTTTTGGTGAGTATACTCATTTGTGTCATTAAGGTGGCCATATTTTCAGCAAGAGTGTTGGATGGATCTAAGGGCATTGAATGAAATACTGGAGTGATAGATGCATTCCTGGTTGTCCACTCCGAATTTTGTGCCATCTTGTCAAGCAGGACCTTGCTTTCTCTCCATGTTTTGCTCAAGAATTCTCCACCAGCTGAAGCATCAACATTAGCTTTCACGCTATCTGTCAAACCCATGTAAAACCGCTACCCCAACATCTGCTCTAGAATACAGTGGTGCGGACATATAACCAACATCCCTTTGAATCATTCCCATGTTTCTTGTAGTGTTTCCATTGATTTCTATTTAAAGCTCAATAATTCATCAATTTGCTGAGCAGTTTTGTTGGGTGGATGAAACTTATTCACAAATTGCTTGACGAACTACTCCCAAGTTGTGATGGAATTAATGGGGAGTGAATTTAGCCAAGTCTAGGCAACTCCTGTCAATGAATGGAAACAACAACAGCTTTATTGCTTCCTGAGTTACGTTGGGTTGCCGTTGAGTTTTGCAGATTGACAGGAAATTATTCAAGTGCTGTTGAGGATCTTCAATGTATGAACCCAAAAATAGTCCTTTGTTTTGCAACAAGTGCAGCATGTTATTTGTGATTTAAAAAGATTTTGCCTGTATCTGTGGGAATAATATCCCTATGGCCATATTATCGGTGTGGGTTGTGTGCAGTCATATAGAGGAGCCTCTGGCACAAGAGGTGCCACTACTGGCACAACCGAGTCTACCTCGCGATCTCTCATGTCTAGTTCAAAATGTTCAGTTGATTGTTGTTGTTTGTTTTTCCGGTTGGCCTGATTCAAGGCCTTGAAAACTTTTTCGGGATCTGATAATGCTTCAAATACTTCACCAGTTCTCGATAAGTTTCTTGGCATGCACCTGTACAACCAAGTTAACAAACGTTAAAATTTCAATATTTGGATTAAAAATAAAGAACACTGAGTACACTAAGAATTTTTGTATTTCTTTCAGTTGTAATTGATAACACCGTTAACTCCCCGGCAACGGTGCTAAAATTTGATCACGCCCAACTATTCCTTATAAAAAGGACAAAGCGGTCGTTGCAAATATAATTCAGTCTACAAGTACGGAGTCGAATCCCACAAAGAACTAAGGCTTAGCTACAGTTGTTCACTATCACCAAGAATACAAGCTTGAACAATTCCTAACTTATAGATATTAAGATTATTCTATTTAACTAACTAACTGACAAATTAAAATAATAAAATAACACTAAAGATATTACAGGTTGGAGAAAAGATTAAGGAGGTCTAGAGTTATGATTTCCCCAATTGTTGGAATCCTTCCCGCTATGTCTTCTATAATTTTGCCTAAGTATTCTCTACCGATCATGAGCGCTCTGCGTGTTGTAATTCTCTCCTGAGTAATTATGACATTCTACTAGACATACTCTCCCGAGTTACGCTGGCTGGCTAGAATTACAGCTCACTTAGATTGCACCCAAAATTTTGTTATCCCTAATCTTACCTTTAAACCCTTGGTTATTGATTGCTCCATATGCCGAGAGTGATATTGTTTAAAAACTACCTAAATACGCGCTATCTCTCGAGTAATACATACTAAATAGGCACACTAATTGAGTATCCTATCAATTAACTACAACAAGAACGTAGTTGAACAAATAGAGATTTAACTAGGCAAACTATTAACACAACAAGACGTTCATCCTCAACAGGTTCCATCAAAACCCTAGACTAGATAATTAGCTATTCATAATAGTATGTAAAATTACAATACTAAAAGTCATAACCAACAATGAAAAATAATAAGAGGAAGGAAAAACTCATAGAATAATTCCTTGCCTTGCTCCTATTGTGTCTCTGCCTTCTTAGGTCGAATCTGTGTCTCAAATCTGTCCAACCCCTCAAAATACCATTTTATGTATATATATATACCAAGTAGGGTTGGGACCAAACAATTATACCTTCTCCTACACAAAAAGGATACATTTTAGGAATAGGACGTGCGTGTCCGCGCTCAGATCGCGCATATCCACTTTGATTCTGCTTGACGAGCACGGCCGCAAACTTGACATGCACTTTTCATCCCGTTCTGTTGGGAATTTGGGAAAATGCAAAACATGAAAGTTGTATCCCTTTCAGTTAGCATTCCAACCATATATTGTGGAGCCCAAATGGAGTTTTGAAAAAAATGATATATGCATTTTACTAGACAGTGCGTAATATGCCTACTCGATTCTTTGTTTGTTCTAACTATCATCCGTTGACCATCGAACACGATCCTGACTTAATTCCTTGATATTTTACTCAGACTTCAAAGATCCAAATAACTTGAATTCATTATATAACATCTACATAGCTCGGAATCACTCCTACAAAAATAAGTTTTTAAAACTTAAATTGATAAAATCTCGTTTCTGAGTTGTCCCATTTTTCCTGATAATTGTGGTCTCATCTCCATTTTCTTCACCTTTTTGGCGTGATCTTTCATTATATTCTTGTGCATGCCTCTATTTTTTGTATTTGTTTTCTATAATGCATAACGATATTGGACTCGTGTGAAAGAGTAATAGAAGAAGATAATTCAATATCATGTAATTAGGCGGAAGCAATGCTCTCAGCTCATCTTTCTTACAATTTGTTACTGCGACACTCTTTCACCTCTTGGGCTTCTCCCATTCAAAGAAAAGGTTGTATTTCCTTGGTAAAATAGCATTCACCCTTTGGGTTAGCTTCTCCCATAAAAAAAAAAAGATTTCCTTGGTAAATAACGTCTTAAAGTGAAGTGAAGGTATTATTGCATGAAAGAAATAACAAGTGTATTTCCTTGGTCAATCAATTGCATTAGCTAGGAGCTGCAAGATTTTACTTATCACAGATCGACAATTGATCTGTCCTTTTTTCTCCTTCTATTGTAAGGCGTGGTCTCATTCTAAGAAGAAAAAATTCATTTGTTCAAGCCCACGGAGTACTTGAAGTGAAGGGAGTAACCAACATAGTGGTCTCATTCTAACATAGTGGTTTTTAGGGAAGGCCGATATGCATAACTACCTTTTAAGATTGAATATAACGAGTTTGTGATTAGAACTAGGCCCTAGGTCCATCAATAAATAACCTATATTACTATAAGTTGGTGCAACGACCCGCCCAGTTGTTTTTGGAATTTACACCCCGATTCCCCATTAACTGCTTACCCTAAGTTCTTTTATGCTATTTTGGTTTGCCGGGATGTTCGGTGTTAGGAGTCGGAGTGTTTTGGGACACTTAGTCCCTAAATGAGAGCTTAAGAGTTAAAAAATGGTCCGTATTCGGAACAGTGTGAAGACGACCTCGAAATGGAAATCTGATTGTTCCGTTAGCTCCGTCAGATGATTTCGGGGTTGGGAGCATGTTCGGAATGTATTTTGGGTGTTCGTAGCTCATTTAGGCTTGAAATGCCGAAGTTTGATTTTTTGAAGTTTCCGATCCTATAATGAGTTTTTGATCCGAGGGTCGGATTTGAATTTCGGAAGTTGCTGTAGCTCTGTCATGTCATTTGGGACGTACGTGCAAAATTTTAGGTCATTCGGGCGAGGTTCGATTAGGTTTTTGATCGAAAGCGTGTTTTGTTGGAATTTGAAGTTCTTAGGCTTGAATCTTTGACTTAATTGGATTTTCGGTGTTGTTTTAGGTGTTTTAAGGATTGGTACAAGTTTGAATGAGGTATTAGGTGGTATTGGTGCTTTTGGTTGAGGTCCCGGGGGCTTCGGGTGTGTTTCGGATGCTCAACGAGCAAGTTATGGAGTTAGAAGAAAAAACATTTGCAGCAGGCCTCTGGTATTTTCGCTTTGCGGCTTGGGAACTGCAGAAGCGGAGTCGCAGAAGCGAGGCATTGGATCAAGGTTAGGATCGCAGAAGCGGACGAAATTCCGCAGAAGCGGTATCGCTTCAGCGATCCATAGACCGCAGAAGCGAAAAATAGGATGGTAAGTGGAAGCCTCAAAAGCGGAACTTTGTCTGCATATGCGAGACCTCAGAAGCGGTCCCTTGTCCGCAGAAGCGGAAATGTCTGGACAGAAATAGAAAATTTCGAGGGTTTAATTTCATAAGTTTGAAAAATTGATTGAGAGCACAGGAGAAGGCGATTTTTAGTGGGTTTTAAAGAGAAAATCATCGGGTAACATTTCTTTGATCCTTTTTCATTATATTTCATCATTATATAGCTAAATACATCATTTGAATTCAAATTTAGGATCAAAAACTTGGTAATTTGGGGTAAAAGTTCATAGACCAAACTTTGGAGTTTTGAGGGGGAATTTGACCTGGGAAATTTTTATATGGTTAGACTCGTGAGAGTACGAGGGTTCTGAAAATGTGAAAATTATTCGATTCCGAGACATTGGCTAGAGGGGTATTTTGGTCATTTTACCTATTTTCACGCCCTAGCTTTAATTTATATAGTGGAATCAGTTGTTTGCAATATTATTTATGATATGTAATTGACTTGAATAGATTTGGGCCATTTGGAGTCAGATACACGTGGCAAAGGCGCGGTTTCTAGTGATATTGAGCCGGTTTGAGGTAAGTGGGTTGTCTAACCTTGTGTGGGGGACCTTTCCCCTTAGGACATGTTCTGAATATTTGAATACCTCGTACGTGAGGTGACGAGCGCGTACTTGAGCAAATTGTTGTAAACCCGTTTCTACTTGGAGTATTTACATTGAGATTTTCTGTTTACTTGTTCATTTAAATTGTAGGTTTAGACCTTGCTAGCTTAGAGAAGCATGCTTAGCTAACTTACTTGCTTAAATTGTTTAATTGTACTATTTTCACCCTGTGAAGCATTTTAGGTTAGAAATTTCTATTACTTGTACTGGTTTAGCATGTATTCTGAGATTATGAGTTGTTGTTATGGTGTGCTTTAAATTGGGACTACGGGACGGCTTCCCGGGAGATCCCCCTGTACTTGACTTATTCTGGATTGAAGGTGCGGGATACCAAGAGATCCCTGGCACGTGTTTCTATATATATATATTGGGATACCCAGAGATCCCCAACTCACCTATTAAGGATACCAAGAGATCCTTGGGATACCAAGAGATCCTTAGTGCATATGATGAGGATACCAAGAGATCCTCAGGATACAAAGAGATCCCCGGCTATTATTCCTGGTTGAGAGCAGTATTTGCCTTGTATTGTTACCGTTACTTTCTATTACTGTTTTCATGTACTTATCCGGTTTAGATTTTTTCTGTAGACTTTATTTAGACTGTTTCCGTTATATTGTTATTATTCATTATATTTACCTCAGTAGGGCCTTGACCTTTCCTCGTCACTACCCAACCGAGGTTAGGCTTGGAACTTACTGAGTACCGCTATGGTGTACTCATGCCCTTATTGCGCATGTTTTTCATGTGCAGATCATCCAGGTACCTCTACTCAGGCGCATTATCAGTGAGGCAGGAGGATCACGGAGACTTCGAAGTAGTTCTGTTGTGTCCGCAGACGACGAGTCTCTCTCTTACTCTACTATTAGTATTTAGTCTTCTTTCCTCTGGTTGTTAGACATTCTGGTGTTGGGAGCCTTTGCTGTACATTTCTATAGCCTGTGTTGCCCGTGAGTTTCCGGGTCTTTGGGAATTTTAGTAGACTTGTGTTATTGGGTTGTACATGTCGAGTGGCATACAATACAGTTTTCTTCTAGTTATTTAATTTGGTTTATTCTGTTTTTCCGCAATTATTACATTTTCCACAATATTTGGCTTACCTGGTCGTGGAGACTAGGTGCCATCACGCCATGGTCACGATCGGTGAACTAGGTTTGTAACAAGTTAGTATCAGAGCTCTAGGTTCATAGGAGTCACGGAACACATGCCAGTTTATTAGAGTCTCTTTGATCGATACAGAGACGTCTGTATTTATCTACGAGAGGCTATGTAATTCTTTAGGAAAAATCTTCATTTCTTTTGAATTCCTTATCGTGCAATATTTTGACATCAATTCTAAACTTCTATTTTCTATTCTCTCACAGATTGTGAGGACACGTGCTACACGAGATGACCAGGCACTCGCGCCCCTTGCTGCCGCCGTCAGAGGCAGGGGCTGGGGTAAAGGTCGAGGACGCGCATGAGGTGCAGCCACAGCACCCACGCAGGCTGCCGTTGAGGTACCACCAGTAGATCCAGTTGGAGCCCAGGCACCTGGTACACCTACTACAGCTACTACTACTCCAGCGCTCCAGGAGACTTTGGCTCAGTTCATGAGCATGTACACTACCTTGGCTCAAGCGGGATTACTTCCCCTCGCCGCAGCCACATCCCAGGCCGGGGGAGGGGCCCAGACTCCCGCAACCCGCAATCTTAAGTAGAGAGTGCAAATGGAACAGGTCCCAGAGGTTATTCCTGTGCTGCCTGCAGCATCGGTTCAGCACGAGGATGGGTCAGCTGCTTCAGAGGATGATCAGCGTAGACTTGAGAGGTTCAAGAAATATGATCCTCCAGTGTTCAGTGGACTAGCATCTGATGACGCCCTGGGATTTTTGGAGGAGTGTCATCGCATCCTTCGCACTATGGGCATAGTGGAGTCTAGCGGGGTTTTTTTCACCGCCTTTTAGCTTCGGGGAGCCGCCTATGATTGGTGGCGTACTTATGAGATAGACAGTCTAGTCGAGGCTGCTTCACTGACTTGGACCCCGTTCTCAGACATGTTCATGAGAGAGTTTGTTCCCCAGAGCCTCAGGGATTCGTGGCGCGCGGAGTTTGACCACTTGCGCCAGAGTGCTATGGCAGTTTCAGAGTATGCCATCCGTTATACCAGGTTTGTTAGACATGCACCGGCTTTGGTTGCCACAGTCTGGGAGAGAGTTTGGAGGTTTATCGAGGGTCTTATTCCGCCTATCCGGTCCAGCATGGCTCGAGAGTTAGAGATGGATATTCCTTACCAGCAGGTAGTGAGCATTGCTAGGAGGATTGAGGGCATGCTCGCCAGGGAGCGATGGGAGAGGGAGGCCAAGAGGTCTCGAGAGTCGGGTCACTACTCTGTTGCCCGTACCCCATTAGCAGGTCGTTATGGTAGGGGTTATTCTGGTCGCCCTGTACATTTAGCTTTGCCAGCAGCCAACAATACTCCAGCTCCGCCTGCACCTCAGGAGCCTTATTATGCACCTCCAGTTTCTAGCGCGCCTCCTGCGCGGGGTGCTTTCAGAGGTTAGTCCAGCAGGCCTAGTTCCAGCCAGTCACAGCCACCGCGTCCTCCCAGAGCTTTCTATGAGTGTGGTGACACCCGTCATGTGGTGAGGGATTGCCCTAGACTAGGGAGGAGTGCACCTCCATAGACTGCTCAGCCACGGCGTGCTCCTCAAAGTTCTCAGGCTATTGTGCCAGCTCCCGCTGCTACCCCACCTGCCCAGCCAGTCAGGGGCGGAGGCCAGGGAGATAGAGGCCACCCTCGAGAGGGGGGCCGGGCCAGATATTATTGTATTCCTGCTCGCACTAAGGTTGTTGACTTTGGTTCCGTCATCACAGGTATTATACTGGTTTGTCACAGAGATGCATTGGTTCTATTCGATCCAGGCTCTACTTACTCTTATGTGTCTTCTTATTTTGCTTCACATTTGGGTGTGCCTCGAAATTCTTTGAGTGCCCCCGTTTATGTTTCTACTCCTGTGGGAGATTCTCTTGTTGTGGACCACATTTATCGGTCATGTCTGGTTACTATTCGTGGTTTTGAGACCAGGGCAGATCTATTATTACTCGGTATGGTTGACTTTGATATTATTCTGGGCATGGACTGGTTGTCGCCCCATCATGCTATTCTTGATTGTCATGCCAAGACTGTGACGCTGGCTATGCCAGGTGTTCCACGTATTGAGTGGAGTGGTACTTTAGATCATACTCCCATTAGAGTTATCTCTTTCCTTAAAGCTCAACATATGGTTGAGAAGGGGTGTGCCACGTATTTAGCTTATGTGAGAGATGTTAGTGTTGACACCCCTTCTGTTGATTTAGTCCTAGTGGTACGGGATTTCCCCGATGTGTTTCCAGCTGATCTTCCGGGCATGCCGCCCGATAGAGATATCAATTTTGGCATTGATCTGTTGCCGGGCACTCAGCCCATTTCTATTCTATCGTATCGCATGGCTCCTCCTGAGTTGAAGGACTTGAAGGATCAATTGCAGGAATTGCTGGGTAAAGGTTTCATTCGGCCCAGTGTTTCGCCGTGTGGTGCTCCTGTCTTGTTTGTGAAGAAAAAGGATGGTTCTATGCGTATGTGCATCGATTATCGCCAGTTGAACAAAGTTACAGTGAAGAACCGTTATCCTTTACCTCGTATTGATGATCTGTTTGACCAGCTTCAGGGCACACATGTATTTTCCAAGATTGATTTGTGCTCAGGTTACCATCAGTTGAAGATTCGGGAGCTAGATATCCCGAAGAATACCTTCAGGACTCGGTATGGTCATTACGAGTTCCTGGTTATGTCATTTGGGCTGAGTAATGCCCCGACAGCTTTTATGCATTTGATGCACAGTGTATTCAGGCCATATATTGACTCATTCGTTATTGTTTTTATTGATGATATTCTGGTATTTTCCCGGAGTCGGGAAGATCATGAACAACACCTGAGGACCGTGCTTCAGACTCTAAGAGAGAAGAAATTATATGCAAAGTTCTCAAAATGTGAGTTCTGTCTGAGTTCAGTGGCATTCCTAGGCCACGTGGTATCGAGTGAGGGCATTCGAGTGGATCTGAGGAAGGTAGAGGCCATGCATAGTTGGCCCAGGCCCTCCTCAGCTACAGAGATTTGTAGTTTCCTCGGCTTGGCGGGTTATTACCGTCGCTTTGTGGAGGGGTTTTCGTCGATTGCGGCACCTATGACTAGATTGACCCAAAAGGGTGCCCATTTCAATGGACAGAGGAGTGTGAGGCGAGCTTCCAAAAGCTCAAGACATCTTTGACTTCAGCAACAATCTTGATGCTGCCTACCGGTTCGGGGTCCTATACAATTTATTGTGATGCCTCACGGATTGGACTTGAAGCGGTGTTGATGCAGGATGGTAGGGTGATTGCCTATGCGTCCAGACAGTTGAAGGTACATTAAAAGAACTACCCTATCCACGATCTTGAGTTGGCTGCTATTGTTCATGCCTTGAAGATTTGGCGTCATTATTTGTACGGGGTGCCTTGTGAGATCTATACTGACCATTAGAGTTTGCAGAACTTGCTTAAGCAGAAGGACCTGAATATGCGTCAGAGGAGATGGTTAGAGTTGTTAAAGGATTATGATATTACTATTCTTTATCACCCGGGCAAGGCCAATGTGGTAGCCGATGCCTTGAGTTGCCGGGCAGAGAGTTTAGGGAGTTTGGCATATTTACCAGCCTCAGAGAGACCCATGGTGATGGATGTTCAAGCTTTAGCCAGCCAGTTCGTGAGATTGGACCTTTCGGAGCCTAGTCGGGTTCTAGCCTGTGTGTTTTCTCGGTCTTCCCTATTTGATCGCATCAGGGAGCAACAATATGATGACCCTCATTTTCTTGTCCTTCAGGACAAAGTTCGGCGTGGTGATGCCAAAGATGTCACCGTCGGGGATGATGGGGTATTGAGGATGCAGGGACAGATTTGTGTGCCCAATGTCGATGATCTTCGAGAGTTGATCCTAGCAGAGGCCCATAGCTCGGGGTATTCCATCCATCCGGGTGCCGCGAAGATGAATTAGGACTTGAGGCAGCACTACTGGTGGAGGCGGATGAAGAAGGATATAGTTGACTACGTGTCTAGATGCCTCAAGTGCCAGCAGGTGAAGTATGAGCACCAGCGTCCGGGTGCGTTGCTTCAGCAGATAGCGATCCCGGAGTGGAAGTGGGAGCGTATCACCATGGACTTCGTATCTGGACTCCCACGGACCGTGAGTACGTTTGATTCTATTTGGGTCATTGTGGATTGGATGACCAAGTCCGCTCATTTTATACCTGTGTGTACCGCTTATTCATCGGAGCGGTTGACAGAGATTTATATTAGGGAGATCGTCTGTTTGCATGGTATCCAATTTCTATCATCTCAGACATAGGTACTCAGTTTACCTTGCGGTTCTGTAGAGCTGTGCAGCAGGAGTTAGGCACTCGGGTGGAGTTGAGCACGACATTTCACCCCAGACGGACGGACAATCTGAGCGCACTATTCAGATTTTGGAGGATATGCTCCGTGCGTGCGTGATTGAGTTTGGAGGGTCATGGGATCACTTCCTGCCACTGGCGGAGTTTGCTTATAACAATAGTTATCAGTCCAGCATTCAGATGGCGCCGTATGAGGCCTTATATGGTAGGAGGTGTAGATCTTCGGTGGGTTGGTTTGAGCCGGGTGAGGCCAGGCTATTGGGCACAGAGATGGTTCAGGATGCAATGGAGATGGTTAAGGTAATTCAGGATAGACTCCGTGCAGCCCAGTCCAGACAGAAGAGTTTTGTGGACAAGAAGGTTCGTGATGTTGCATATATGGTAGGTGAGCGGGTTATGCTTCGGGTCTTGCCTATGAAGGGCGTCATGAGGTTTAGAAAGAAAAGGAAGCTAAGTCCGAGGTTTTGTTGGGCCTTTTGAGATCTTGAGGCGAGTTTGGGAGGTTGCTTATGAGCTTGCCTTACCTCCCAGCCTAGCCGGAGTTCATCCGGTATTTCATGTTTCGATGCTTCAGAGATATCGCGGTGATCCGTCGCACGTGTCGGATTTTAGTTCACTCCAGTTGGACAAGGATCTATCCTATGTTGAGGAGCCAATGGCCATTTTGGACAGGCAGATCAGAAAGTTGAGGTCAAAGAACATTGCTTCAGTGAAGGTCCAGTGGCGGGGTCAGCCGACCGAGGAGGCAACTTGGGAGACCGAGCAGGATATGCGCAGCTAGTACCCTCATCTTTTTGCTACT
>MU668671.1:46930-57958 GCA_026770625.1 Nicotiana glauca
TACAAGTTTGAATGAGGTATTAGGTGGTATTGGTGCTTTTGGTTGAGGTCCCGGGGGCCTCGGGTGTGTTTCGGATGCTCAACGGGCAAGTTATGGAGTTGGAAGAAAAACAAGTTGCAGCAAGCCTCTGGTATTTTCGCTTCTGCGGCTTGGGAACCGCAGAAGCGGAGCCGTAGAAGCGGCTAGGCAGCCGCAGAAGCGAGGCGTGGGCTCAAGGTCAGGTCCGCAGAAGCGGACAAAATTCCGCAGACGCGGTATCGCTTCAGCGATCAATAGACCGCAGAAGCGGAAAATGGGATGGTTAGTGGAAGCCATAGAAGCGGCACTTTGTCCGCATATGCGGGACCGCATAAGCGGTCCCTTGTCCGCAGAAGCGGAAATGTCTGGATACAAATAGAAAATTTCGACGGTTTAATTTCATAAGTTTGAAAAATCGATTGAGAGCACAGGAGAAGGCGATTTTTAGTGGGTTTTGAAGAGAAAATCATCGAGTAACGTTTCTTTGATCCCTTTTCATTATATTTCATCATTATATAGCTAAATACATCATTTGAACTCGAATTTAGGATCAAAAACTTGGTAATTTTGGGGTAAAAATTCATAGACCAAACTTTGGTGTCTTGAGGGGGAATTTGACCTGGGAGATTTTTATATGGTTAGACTCGTGAGAGTACGAGGGTTCTGAAAATGTGAAAATTATTCGATTCCGAGACGTTGGTTAGAGGGGCATTTTGGTCATTTTACCTATTTTCGCGCCCTAGCTTTAATTTCTATAGTGGAATCAGTTGTTTGCAATATTATTTACGATATGTAATTGACTTGAATAGATTTGGGCCATTTGGAGTCGGATACTCGTGGAAAAGGCACGGTTTTTAGTGATATTGAGCCGGTTTGAGGTAAGTGGCTTGTCTAACCTTGTGTGGGGGACCTTTCCCCTTAGGACATATTCTGAATATTTGAATGCCTCGTACGTGAGGCGACGAGCATGTACTTGAGCAAACTGTTGTAAACCCGTTTCTACTTGGAGTATTTACTTTGAGATTTTCTGTTTACTTGTTCATTTAAATTATATGTTTAGATGTGCTAGCTTAGAGAAGCATGCTTAGCTGACTTGCTTGCCTAAATTGTTTAATTGTACTATTTGCACTCTGTCAAGCATGTTAGGTTAGAAATTTCTATTACTTGTACTGGTTTAGCATTTATTCTGAGATTATGAGTTGTTGTTATGGTGTGCTTTAAATTGGGATTACGGGACGGCTTCCCGGGAGATCCCCCTGTACTTGACTTATTCTGGATTGAAGGTGCGGGATACCAAGAGATCCCTGGCACGTGTTTATATATATATATATATTGGGATACCAAGAGATCCCCGGCTCACCTATTGAGGATACCAAGAGATCCTCGGGATACCAAGAGATCCCTAGTGCATATGATGAGGATACCAAGAGATCCTCGGGATATCAAGAGATCCCCGTCTATTATTCTTGGTTGAGAGCAGTATTTGCCTTGTATTGTTACCGTTACTTTCTATTAGTGTTTTCCTGTACTTATTCGGTTTAGATTTTTACTATAGACTTTATTTAGATTGTTTCCGTTATCTTGTTATTATTCATTATGTTTACCTCAGTAGGGCCTTGACCTTTCCTCATCACTACCCAACCGAGGTTAGGCTTGCCACTTACTGAGTACTGCTGTGGTGTACTCATGCCCTTCCTGCGCATGTTTTTCATGTGTAGATCATCCAGGTACCTCTACTCAGGCGCATTATCATTGAGGCAAGAGGATCACGGAGACTTTGAGGTAGTTCTGCTGCGTCCGTAGACGACGAGTCTCTCTCTTACTCTACTATTAGTATTTAGTCTTCTTTCCTCTGGTTGTTAGACATTCTGGTGTTGAGAGCCTTTGCTGTACATTTCTATAGCCTGTATTGCCCGTGAGTTTCCGTGTCTTTGGGAATTTTAGTAGACTTGTGTTATTGAGTTGTACATAACTAGTGGCATACAGTACAGTTTTCTTCCAATTATTTAATTTGATTTATTCTGTTTTTTCGCAATTATTACATTTTTCGCAATATTTGGCTTACCTGGTTGTGGGGACTAGGTGCCATCACGACATGTTCACGATCGATGAACTAGGGTCGTGACAGTTGGGTCTTGCGATTTTTGAGTCTTTAGTAAGTCCGTTTGTGTATATACCAAAATGAGAATGAGATTGCCGTTAGAAAAGGTGATATCACTTGAACGGGGGCCATGATGATCTGAAATACTTCCATTTTTTAGTATTCTAGTTGACATCGTTTTCCGAATAACAATTTTTTTTGGGAATTTAACTAGTTATACTATAATAGAAACTTATTTACCACTTTTCTTTAAGTTTTGTAGTTTTCAATAACTATTTAAATTTTTCTTACAAATTGTATATATTTTACCCTTCAAAAGACTCCTACCTCATTATTAGTGTCTTCAATTAAGAGATTCAATTACTAGCCAGATTTACAAGAGATAATTAAAAAATAGTCATTGTTTCAAAAGTAATCGCAATGTTAGCCATTTTTCATGTAAAGTTAAATCTAAACAAAAATACTGTTCAAAATGCGAAAAATATTCCAACATAGTGTACTGGGCTTCCAGCATAATACAACGGTCCAGCATAATATGTTGGAAGTTCATACACAGGTGCTCCAATCTCCAGCATATTATACTGAAACTTTCCGTGTGTTGGAGTTCCAACATAATATACTAGAAGTTCATACGCATGTGCACTAATCTCCAGTATATTATGTTGGAACTTTCCGTGTTGCAGCAAAATAGTGGCTATTTTTCAATTACCAGTCCCAAAACTAGCTAGCCCGTACTATTTTCGCTTCAATTACATCCCTCCCTTCTTTTCCCCTATGATCTCCTCTCCCTTTTTTCATTCCTTTCCCTAATTTCTTGAGTTTGTTTGCCTAACACACTCATCCACAAATTGGTTGTAACGATCCAACTGGTTATTTTTACAATTACGTCCGATTTGGTAGTTTGAGGTCACGAAAGTCTTCACACAGAGTATTATGACTTGTGTACATCATCGGTTCGGGTTTTTGTGAAGTTCGGAAAGGATTTTTAGAAGTGACTTTCATTTAAGAAGCTTGAAGTTGAAAGAGTTGACCAAGATTTTATTTTGAGTATTTCACCTCGGATTGGAGTTTTGATGGTTCCGATAGGCTCGGGAGGTGGTGATTTTAAATCAATTTATTGTCTATTTTTATACTACAAAATTCAGTAATTATTCCCAAACTAGCATTTTTTGGTGAATAATTTATTTCATTCACATATTTATACTATGACATAATTAAGGTAATTTTTGCGTATGTTTTATACATTTTTTTGGTATTTTCAAGATAAATTACATATAATGGCAATTATAACCTATTTTATAATTAACAACATTTTATAATCATAAAATCACTTTTAGTATTTTTACATTAATATTTATATGTTATTAATTAGTCCAGTACCTTTAATTTATTTTCAAATCATTTTTTACTATTTTATAAAACTAATAAAAAGTGAAAATTGGCTATTTAACAAACAGCCCCATTTGCATTTCAATTATAGCCCCAATTTAACCCCACCCCATCAGATTGTAATTAAATCCAAATGGCCCAATACCCCATATGAACCAACCCAGCCCCATCCTTGATTGACCCGGTCCACTCCCGTTTTAATCTGAGCCGTTGATCAAATGAGATCAACGACCCAGATTTAATTGCCTCAATTAAACCCTCACCTACCCCCTTCCCCCGCCTCATTTTCGAGACTCCTCATCTCTTTCTATCTCTCATTCTCGCTCTATCTATCTGGTACTCTCTAGAAGCCCTTTGGCTTCTCCCCTCCGACGGGGTCTGTTCACCTTTTCTGACCAGTTCTCTCACCGGAACCTATGGCTCCTCACTACCTCTTGGTCATCTACTCGCCTTTCAACCACTCAGTGATATCCTAGGCTCCTCAGATGAACCTGGAGTGGTTCAGTCACCCCCTATGGGTCTCTTACCATTTTCCGGCCAATCCCCGACCGTTTGAGTAAGTTTGTAGTATCTCCGGCTAAATCTATGCCGTTCATGAGGTTTGCTCTCTTTTCTGGGTTCCACGAAACCTAGTTTTCTATATTCTGGGTTTTCTTTTAAGATCCGTTCTATATTTACGATTCTATGAAGTTCATTGTGTTTTTCTCCAAAAAATTCTATTTTTAACAATTTCAAGAACTAGGGTTTCTCGACCAAGTTCTCGAAACAATTCTTTGATTTTTAAAGTGCCTCTACTGTGTTTAATCGATTATTTTATGCTTTCTTGTTGCCTTGATTGTTATGCTGAAACCCCAATTTTAGATTAACCCTTATTGTGTGCATCCTTTTTTAACCTAATTGTGTGCATTCATGTGTTCTCCGTGACTCCTGTTTAATTCGCTACTATGACATTTTTCCTGTTGATTTCTATGAACATCTCTTCCTGTTAACCATGTGACTGCTATTTAAATGCTCAATAATTTCGACTCTTACCCTACTGGCTATTTATTTGATGAATTGTAATGATCCTCTTGTGTAAAAATCTCATGCTTGTGATGCTTTCCTTAAAAATATGATCTCGTGTATTCCTTATGCAATTCTTTACCAATTTGAAATTATTTCTATATTTATGTGATGCTTTCCTTAATTACTTTGGATTCCCTGGGATTACGATTTGATTTGGGATCCCTTTGGTTGATTCTCGAACTGATACCCTATTTTTTTTACACAGTTATTTCAAATTTTCCTTAATTACCCAGTATGTATTTGACCTTGATTATGCACTATGTGATTCCTTGCCTTAATCAGCCTTGCTGAAGTGATCTCGTTCCTTATTCTACCTTGACTCGCCGTTTGAACTAGACTCCTTAATTAAAGGAGTCCAATTGTCTTAATTGACACTAATTGATTGCTATTTCCATGTTTGTGCACTCTTTGCCTATGTACTACTTGTTTTCAAAACTATATAAAGACATGTCTTCCCTCTTCACACACATACTGAGATTCACACGAAAAAGACACTCACACAAATTGCCTTTGAAATCACTGATCATACAAACACACCCAAGACTGAGTAGTCTCTACTGCTCTTGTACTTTTGCATACTACTGATGCTCTCATCCTGCATATTACTATCCTGTAGCTGTTTTCCTTGTCCTGCGTACTGCTACTGCTGTGTTATCTCCAGCACTTTGCTATCCCCCTAGTCTCTAACTAGTATGTTTTGCTATTTAGCTTTGTAGCATCTACACAACATGCTCCAGTTTTTGCTTACTTACTTACTGTTCCTTATGTGTTTCATCCTTTGGTTCCACTGCTTATCATGTAACTAGCTTAAGTCTGAATGTGTGTCTTGTTTTCCATATGGTTCCTTGTGATTATGTCATTACTATACCCATATCCCTCCCTTTCTTTGAGTCTGATATGTTTCCAGTTCCTTCTGAGACTTTAGTCCTTATGTGTTCATGATTTGCTAATCCTTACCCTGACCTGGTTGTTGTGACTATGCTCTCATTATGTGCTCAAACCTGGCTCTCCTGCTACTTGAGTGTTATGGAATCCTAACTCTATTAATGTATGCTATTATTGTGACAACTTTGTGGTAATTATGTGATAGCTATGACTCTATCTAAGTGCTAATATCAAAGTTATCTGTCCCCAATCCCTTACCCCTGTTTGTGTTTGCTCTTTCATAAGTTATTTACCTGCTGGATGTCGTTGTATTGCTTCTCTCTGTGATAAAAATATTTTACCAAAATCTTTCATCATTTTCTGAAATCATCTTTTCAAGGCTATTGTCTCAATTACTCTTTTTAAAACTTGAAATTCTCTTTAAACTTTTCTTCCCGCACTTTATACTATTCTTAGATTCTAGTCTCTGCCCCCTTCGAGTGAGCACTGCCTTGGGGACCTCTGAGTACCTATTGAAGTATGACACTCAAGGCTGGCCTTCTACACTACACTTACTCATTCTTGGCGAGGGTGCCAGGGTGTGAGCACTGTCCAGGATCTTTTGAGATCCTTAGAGACTATGACACACTTGGGTTATAAGGCCATGACATATGGCATGTGGATCTGGTACTTTGGGCCTACTATTAGGCTTTCTATCGTATAACTTGTTGATTTTTCTTTTATTCAGTTGGGTAATTCAGCAATTTTGGCCTGTAATAATTATTTGTAAAACACTTCAGGGTTGGATAGTGAAAAGGGTGGGGATGATGCATGCTTAGCATAATTTTGGGTAGAAAACATGCTTTAGGATTTACTTCACCTCTGTGCGCAATAGAGATCCTGCATAGGACATGTTTGCATTAGATATCATGTTTCCTTAAGTCTATTCATGTATGCATATCATCACATCCGTGATCATTTTTGGATCCACATTAGATATTAATGATGTTAACTACATGCTTCATCAGAAATAGTGCTAAATAACTTCTTCTTTTGAAACAATACTGTCTCCGCATGCATAACTCACATGTAGATATCCTGTTCTTAGGTATACTCTCAGATCTATTTTTAGAATGTCTACCTTTTTTTAAATCTGGGCTAAGTACTCAATAAAATGCCTAGGCAAACCTTAGGCCTAACGTTTGCTAAAATCAATGAAAAACAAAACTCGATTAGTTATACACCGCATGTTCAAAACAAAAAATGGGTTTTCAAACTAATTAGTCATATTTCTGGAATTCATTAAGACTTGCTGTTTGCCACTGTTTTCACATCTAGAATTCATGTTGAAGTTCTGAATCCTAGACCTTTATTGTTGTTTGAAACGTGCTATTTACATGACTTATTTGTGGAGGGATATTTGATCCATATAACTATTTATGTGTACCCCATCTGTGCAAGTCCTAACTGTTTCTCTACTTGTCGTTTAGGATTTTATCCTTTAAAACCTAGGGGTTCAACCTAGTACTCACCTCATAGGATTAGTAGTCCTAAACACCCTCCGGGACTTATATGACGGGACAAGTAATAGCATGTAATAAGTCTCATGACCAACTCACGCGTTTTCAAACTAACCTTTATGGGGGTGGGAGGGTAGAATATGGATATGATGACCACGCGATAACACCACGTGTATAAACGGTTACCGGGTATTGTGTGGGGTGATCCATATTATGTATAAACCTAGGACTCTCTTCCCTTTATGTGTTTTCTTACTTATTTTCTCTATAATTTATTTAAATCCTTTTTTTCTTCACGAAATCCTGCATTATCTTTTTTTCTCAAATGAGTTTAAACTTGTGTGCAAGTCCCTTTATTTGAGCCTTAATTGCTTATTTGTAAAGTCACAATTGTAACATGGCCGGGAACCACACTAGTGGATCTTGAGGGGTGCCTAACACCTTCCCCTCGAGATAATTTCTAGCCCTTACCCTAACTCTGGTTTTCCAACTCAAAACCCTTAGTGTCCTAATGCACTTAATCATTAGGTGGCGAATCTTCATATCCAAAATCCAAATCCTAAACGGGAATAGAGTTGTCTTCCCAAATGTCGTAAACCCAATTTTGCGAGAAAAAGAGGGCGTCGACAGCATGGCAACTTTGCTGTGGAAGTTTTTGAGGCTTTTACCATTTCATGTTATTTATGACTTTATTGCTTTATTTAATGTCTTTATTCGAAACTGACTTGACTTTTTTGTTCTTTTTTTCTTTAACGCTTTCATTTACTACTTTACTTCAATACCATTGTAATTTTTGAGCAATCATTGTAACCATTATGAACGTGAAAATACGTGACAATTTGTTTTATCTTTGTAATTGCATCTTCAATATCATATTTCACTCGTGCCAAACAAATACCATAGCAACGTTTACAATGAGTTGTTGTGCTCTTCCAATATTATTACCCCCTAAATTTGGCAAAGGTATATTTGCGGTAAAACCAGTCGATCAGTGGTGCAGTCGACGGTTCCGTGCCTTTATCCCTTGAGTTGTCCGCTCAAGGGTACCGGTCTAATACCCCATAGAAACCCTATTCTATTTGACTGTGCATGCATCACTGTCAAACCTAGTCGAGTCAGTTATGTTTTCCACATAATGACTCCTTAAGATAGCCTTGTCCAAAGTCCACTTGGTTTTCTTGGAACCCAAACGGACAACACCATATTCTGTGCATTTATTTGGAGAACTAAATGCCATCATGCTAATTATTGGTTTAAATAGTCGAGTCCAGTGGGGTAAGGGACTAACACTTTGTTTTGCAGAAAATGAGGCACGAAATCCCCAGATTCGGCATGGTAACCAACATTCACCTAAGGTTGCTAAGCTGGTGGGAAGACCTTCATTCCAGTGACTGGACTCTCGTCCGCAAATATTTGGGGAATTTGCCTTCTCTTTTGGAAATCCAACATGATAACAAAATCATAGAGGCTGCGACCTTATTCTGGGACAGTGATAGATTAGTGTTTCGCTTTGGGGATCTTGAAATGACACATTTTCTCGAAGAAATAGGAGGGTTAGCTGGTATTCCTTGGGTAGGGGTTTTCTCAAGATGATGGGGCTGAAGAAGAACACAGACTTGACCTGCTTGAAGGATTCCTATATTCCTTTCGACTATCTGTATGAGGGGTACGACCATAGCAAGTCCTACCGCACCTACCCAGTCGAATTCTCCCTCACATCATTGGGGCATATCCATAGGAGGGACTTTGTCTTTATGTTCTGCTTTTTGGGAACGATAGTGTTCCCTATGAAGAAGGCTAGGATGCATACCAGACTAACCATGGTCACCAAGACATTAATGGAAGGGATTGGAGGGCATCCTTTCAGCATAATGCCCATGATTGTTGTTGAGATATACCAAGCCTTGGGGAACTATCAATGAGGGGCCAGTCACTTCAAGGGTTGCAACTTACTACTCCAACTCTGTCTTATAGAACATCTTCAAAGGGGTCAATACCGTCAGGAGCTTCCACGAAGGTCGTGGAACGATCATATAGCCTTTCACCATCCCAAGAGACTGAACTATATGGCCAACATGTTTGCTCAGCCGGGAGACGCTCGAGGATGGGTAGAGCTGTTTGAAAATCTGAAAGAAGACAAGGTACAGTGGATGTTCGAATGGTTCCCCACTAGAGAGTTCATCATCTACTCTCAGGATGCTCCATTCCTTATAATCATTGGTCTGAGGGGAACTTATCCCTATGTCCCTCTCCGAGTCATGAGACAGGTAGGGAGGAAGCAGGTCATACCAAAGGTTGAAAAGGTGAGTCATTTCAGGGCCGATTTCCAAGACGACGATAGTCCATACAAATGTCAAGCTCAACACATGTGGAATAGCAAGATCATCCTGGAAAAGGATTCCATAGATCCTGACAGATATCATGCCGGTTACACACCATACTATCCAGGTTGGCTAGAAGAAGATCATGCTGGGTTAGGACAGCCCGGGTCTGTTCGAGGTCATAGGGTCGTCGACAAGAGGGCTGAAATCCAAGTTAAATACAACTAACTGCGCAAGAGGATCAGGGAGTGCGAGAGTGAACATCAGGAAATTCAAGAAGCAAATCAAAAGTTGATCGAGGAGTGGAAGGATATGGCCGTCAACGCCAACAAGCGACTAAGGTATTTGGAGCGAGGTTTGGTAGAGTTGGAGGGGAAATTCATCCAGAGGATCGAGAATTGCCAAAACGCTGAGGGAAATGAAGGAGGACATTTGGCTAGGGCTTATTTGCTGCTGGGGCTGCGTGAGCTGGTGAAGCTGTTCGATGGAGCTAAAGATGCCGAGTCTGGGGAAGGTCCTTCTGGGACCAAGTATTTATGAGTCTTTTCTTTTCGCTTTAAAATGTAATAAGCCCAATGGCCATTAGTGACATTTTACTTTATGCAATTTTAGTGTCGTTTTGGGATTCGTCTTATTTTTATCAATAAAATAAGGTATTTAGCATTATAAGTTCTCCAAATCAACTTGTCGCTAGGCCTACCTCGGGCACAACGAGGCACCCAACTTAGGACACGAGTTATATTCTTATACTATGTGTTTAAATATTGCAACATTTTCTCATAATCCATACTAACTTATTACCTTTTTTGTGTTTATTTTGTTTTATTCCCCTCCCCAAAAGGTTAGTTCGTGCACTCTGGCATCATCATCCTACTCCACAAGATCTAAGGGACCTCCACCTCCTCCTCCACCGAGTCCTATCAGAAACAAGAACAAGGCAAAAATGGAAGACTTAAGCAACGCCAGGAAGGAGAACTCAGTTGAAAGGGTAGAGGTTCCTCAGGATGTTCAGGTGTCCAAACAAAGTGCCGCCCAGTAAGTTACTTAAATTTCAAGAAGAACTGGACCAAGTTCGGAACTTGGCAAGCTTGTCATTCTCCCTCACTACCCCAGACGTCAACTTTCCCAATGCTCAAAATCCTATACCTCCACAGAACCTCCCGAAACCACAGAAACAAACCGCTCCCCATCAAAATTGCAACATTTGTCACACTTCAAACAACACTCCGATCCTCATTCCTAAACCGCTAAATGATCATCCCTACCACACTCCCATATATGTGGAAACCATGCCACAATACATTCAACCCATTTCAAACACACCAGAGTCTGATGACAAAGACTCCCTCATCAAGAATCTGGCCGCAGAGCTCAAGAAACAGACTAGCCGAGTCAAGGATATTGAAGGAAACAAAGGTATTGAGGGGTTGAATTATGAGGACCTTCGCATTCAGCCAGACGTCGAACTTCTCGAGAGGTACAAACCTCCTAAGTTCAAAATGTTTAATGGCTCAGGAGATCCTAGAGTCCATTTGAGGACATACTGTGATAAACTGGTCGGTGTCGGAAGAGATGAAAAGATTCGCATGAAGCTCTTCATGAGAAGTTTGAAAGGTGATGCTCTCTCTTGGTACTGTCACACCTCTTTTTTAGGGCTTACACCCCGCGAAGGGTGTAATAAAAAGAGTTTTTCCAATTAAAGGACGGTCGGAACGGGATTAGCTATTTAGAAATTCCAGAGTCGCCACTT
>MDKF010855347.1:0-11463 GCA_026770625.1 Nicotiana glauca
GGAGCATGTTAGGCCAGTATTATTTGATGCCTTGTATTGTTGTACTTAAATTTTTGAATATTTCTCTGATGTTGGCTGCGCATTTACATTGGGACTACAGATGCGTGATTTCAAGAGTTCCCCCTTATGTGTTTACTTTGGGACTACGGGTTTGATTCCCGGGAGATCCCCCTGCATTTTACTTTGGGACTGCGGGTTTGATTCCCGGGAGATCCCCCTGCATTTTACTTTGGGACTACGGGACGGTATCCCGGGAGATGCCCCTGCACTTTTATTTGGGACTACGGGACGGTATCCCGAGAGATCCCCCTGCACACTGATGATTGGACTACGGAATGGTATCCTGGGAGATCCTTTGATATTTATATGAGATTTGGACTACGGGACGGTATCCCGGGAGTTTCATTGAACAGTTGGGAAAAAGGGGCTACTGGACGGTATCCTGGGAGACCCTCGTCGGTATTCTTGAAATTTAGCTGTATGTACTCTGTGTTTCTGTTTGGTCTTGTAGCATTGTATTTCGTTGAACTGTCTTAACATAGCGCTGTGTTCATTAGTTTTCATCAGACTTCAATACTGTTAATATTTTGCTGCTATATTATTTTTGCCTCAGTAGGGCCCTGACCTTTCCTCGTCACTACCCAACCGAGGTTAGGCTTGACACTTACTGAGTACCGCTGTGGTGTACTCATGCCTCTTCTGCGCATGTTTTTTATGTGCAGATCCAGGTACCTCTTCGCAGGCGCATTATCAGTAGTTGCAGGGAGCATTTCGGAGACTTGAGGTATATCTGCCGCGTCCGCAGACCGGAGAGTCTCCCTCTCACTATACCCTTTAGTTAGCTAGATGCTATTCTGTTCTTCCTTGTTATAGACTTTCTGGATGATTATAGCAGTGTTATGTATTATTCTTAGCCTGTGTTGCCCGTGGATTTTCGGGTCTTTGGGATGGTTCTAGAACTTAAAGTGTTAAAGTGTATGTGACAGGCGGCAACCGTATACATTACTCATGTTATTTAGCTTTTGAACATAAATTTCGCAAATGTTGTTACTTCTGCAATGTGTTAGGCTTACCTGGTCGTGATGACTAGGTGCCGTCATGACGTTTTCACAATTGGTGAACTAGGGTCGTGACATAACCCAAAATCCCAAACCTAGACAAAAACCCTAGAAAGACCTAAGAGAACAAACCCATCATGAGTCTTCTTCCTTAGACAACAAGACCATCTTCTTCATGAAGAAAAAGACGAAAACAATGGGAAACCTAGCCCGAGAACCCTAGCTACTTCATCTTCTCCTTCATTACACACAAGACTACAACACAAAACCCTAATCACCTACAAGTAGTAGCCGACGTCACTCCGCTCAAACTCACTGCCATCGCCGCCGCCAAGCTTCACCTTCTTCATCGCAACACCACTCAAAAAAAAACTCCAACCAATGGCTTCTTCCTAGCACTCCCCATCACCGCCTCTCCTTAACATTAGAGACACAAGACAAAAACATTGAACAAAAACTTAAGAGCAGCAGTGACCAACAACAAAAAACAGCCGCCCGTTTCCACCAATTCGTCAGAAAACCATTGACCCCCACCAGTTTCTTCTTCTTTGACACCAGTAGCACATAACGCCCCTTTAAACCCTTTAGCACAACCACACGTCCTCCCCCTCTACAACACCATCGCTGCCGCCGAATCTCATCACCGGTTGGCTGGCAAACCTGATTCAAACCACCCACTATTCCTCCTACATTCATCCGTCCCCTTCACCCCAAACCAGTAGCCATCACAACTCCACCAAAGAACACCCATATCACCGAAAAATGAACAACAACAATGGCGTTTCAGTCAGGTTTGAATTTCGTTAAAGCCCGTTCGAGTTCGTCGAGGTCGTCAACCATAGCTCTAGCCGAATATTTCTTGTTCATTGTTTCAAAAACGTATTGCTATATAAAGGTCCAATCCCTTTTCTTTTTCTTTGAATCCCTTAATTTTATTATGTGATTTTTGTTGATATGTTTCTAATGATGCTCTGTTTTGAAGAAATATGAAGTTCATATATGTGTCATTGTTGAAAATTTGGGTCTTATCTTAATTCACGTGATTTGATTTGTGTTGTCTCATGACTCAATTAAATGAAAGAGTGAACCAATGAGTTAAGTTGAATCAAAGGGGCTGTGGGATTGGAAATTTAAAGAAAAATAGAGTTGGATTAATGTGACATGATAATAGTTCTATTTTTTTATTGCTAGTTTTTGTTTTGTTATGCGCTAGTAGCATGCTTAATCCGACCACACTCGGATAGGCAAGCCTTAGGATTTTGTTAGTTTCGGGGCGAGATGTCGTTTCCTTAGTTAAATTTATCCGGAAAATGTCCCGAGGGATTTGTATATATTTTATTCCTGAGAATACCCTATAGTATTTTGTAATTGAAGGATGTGACGAACATCGTAGAATAAGTAGCGTAGGATAATTTAGGACTTTAACGTTTCTTGTTCATTGTTTCAAAAACGTATTTCTATATAAAGGTCCAATCCCTTTTCTCTTTCTTTGAATCTCTTAATTTTATTATGTGATTTTTGTTGATATGTTTCTAATGATGCTCTGTTTTGAAGAAATATGAAGTTCATATATGTGTCATTGTTGAAAATTTGGGACTTATCTTAATTCACGTGATTTGATTTGTGTTGTCTCATGACTCAATTAAATGAAATAGTGAACCAATGAGTTAAGTTGAATCAAAGGGGCTGTGGTATTGGAAATTGAAAGAAAAATAGAGTTGGATTAATGTGACATGATAATAGTTCTATTTCTTTATTGCTAGTTTTTGTTTTGTTATGCGCTAGTAGCATGCTTAATCCGACCACACTCGGATAGGCAAGCCTTAGGATTTTGTTAGTTTCGGGGCGAGAGGTTGTTTCCTTAGTTAAATGTATCCGGAGAATGTCCCGAGAGATTTGTATATATTTTATTCCTGGGAATGCCCCATAGTATTTTATAATTGAAGGATGTGACGAACATCGTAGAACAAGTAGTGTAGGATAATTTAGGACTTTAACTTTTCTTTTTTTAAATTTCTTTTATTTAGGTGGGGACGACCTCGAGCCTCTTGTGTTTTTATTTTCCTTTTTATGTATTTTTTACCTCAATTGAATATTGTAAAATCCAACTTGATTGAGTACGCAACCGTACTAATTAGGGGACTTGGGGAGTACCTAACACCTTCTCCCCGAGTCAAATGAACCCCCTTACCTGAATCTCTAGTGCAGACTTTGTTTTGGAGTCTCAATTAAACCTCGATTACCTATAGGCTTGCCTAGGCGTGGATTAGAAGTAACATGTAATCTAGACATTAATGAAAGACCATTATTCTGAGTCAGTAATTGAAAGACAAATTTTAGTTTTTTTTATTGAACCTATATGTTGTCTAGGTGCTAAAAAATGATCACAAGCACTACATAATTGATTTCACACTTTTATTTCTAAGAGTATGATATCTAAGTGCTGAGATTGTTTTTAAGTGTATTCGTTATAGTGCAGGTGATAGCTATTTTTTTACACGTTCAAACTATAGGCATGGTTTTAAGCTAATACAGTGAAAAGCCTAGAAACTGTGAGGACCCGGCCAGTTGTATTAAAAATTAACACCCCAATCCCCTATTAACTGCTTTTTCCAAGTCTATTTCTACTAATTTGAATTGACGGATGTTCGATTTTGAGTTTCGGAGAGATTTGGGACACTTAGTCCCTAAATGAGAGCTTAAGAGTTGGAAAGTTTTCCGTAGTCGAAACAGTGTGAAGACGACCTTGGAATGGAAATCTGATGGTTCCATTAGCTCCGTGAGGTAATTTCAGGGTTGGGATTGTGTTCGGAATGTGCTTTGGAGGTCCGTAGTTAATTTAGGCTTGAAATGCCGAAGTTTGTATTTTTGAAGTTTTCGGTCCGATAGTGAGATTTTCATCCGAGAGTCGTAATGGAATTTCGAAGGTTGCTATAGTTTTGTCATGTCATTTGGGATACATATGCAAAATTTCAGGTCATTCAGACGTGATTTGGTTAGGTTTTTGATCGAAAGCGTATTTTGAGGGAATTTGATGTTCTTAGGCTTAAATCCTTGATTAATTCGAGTTTCTGACGTTGTTTTAGTGGTTTAAGGATTGGTACTGTCACACCTCCTTTTTTACACACCTACCCCAAAGGATAATGCATAAGGGGATTTTTTCATTTAAAGTGACATTATTCAAAATGGGATTATTCATTTATTTTTAGAGTCGCCACTTGGGAAAAGATTGGCTTTTGGTGTCCCAAGTCACCTATTTAACTTGAATCCCAAATCGAGGAAAATTTTGACTTCCCAATTGGAGTCCGCAAAACAGAAATTCTAAGTAAGGAATTCTGTTGACCCAAGGGAAGGTGTTAGCACCCTCGGATCTCGTAGTTCTAGCACGGTCGCTTAAATTATTATAGATGGCTAAGATCTAATCTTTATTCATGCTCCAACCTATAGTGCAATTTTATAATTATATACCGCTTTTAATATTTTTTACGAAAGTGAACGTCGTTTAAAAAATGTATTTTCGGATCACGTCACATGAAATGCACCCAGATCCCAACACATTCTTATTCAACGTTTTTGGATTTGGATTTGGGTTGCATGAAATGCACACCCATGTTTAAGAAGGTAAAATTATTAAAAGTGCGCCTAAAGCAACTAATGGATTATTAACTTTGTGGGAGGCCGTGAAATTCGCTAAACGACACGCCTCGAATTCTAAGTATTTTTAGTTGTGCATTTAATGGGGGCTCCCGTAATTTATGGGTTTTGTTTGGCGAGGCTCATCTCATTTTATTTAAGGCCAACTTAAAGCAACTACGATTTTTTTATTTATTTTTGTCTCTAAAAGGGCCCAACTAATTTGCATTTATAAATTCGGGCCTCAAGTTCAAGTCCGAATTCAAACAAAAGGGAGGACCCTCTTAGTTTGAACCCGCTACCTAACTCGAAAACCCAAATTTATATTGCAAATTAATACCCTGTATTCCTAAGGTAAACTTTTTAAAGGGTGTTCATAAATGATTATTTCCTAAGCTTGTTTAAGATTTATAAATGGATTAAAGCACGATGACACAACAGACCTTTACAATCACAGGCCTTGACTTTGCATAAGTAACGATAGCTATTGCCATGCTAGAGTCAGGTTAATATTACAGGAACAACAAAGCAACAATTTCAAATCTCGGTGTGGCCTAATCTAAATTTTGCTGAATAAAGATAAAACAAAAATAAAATAAGTTGCATCAGCTTAACCAAATCATGTGACGAAATAGTAGAGTAAAGACATAGAAAGTATTCAAAGATCTAGGCACCAGATGCTTAACCCAAATTTACTATATGGAAAGTATTCGAAGACCCAACAATTGGACAGATCGGACGATAAATTGTGTCAATAAGTTCACTGATCTTTGCAAAAAATGGTGTTGAAAGAAAAGAAAGGATCAGATGTATAATCATGGCATCATTTTCAGCTCCATACCAACTAACAAACAATTATAAACATCCAAATTACATGTAAACCATCTACTATGACCATAAGCATTTAACAGTAGGATTTTCAACCTGCTAATTTTGAAGCCCTAACTTTCAAACAAAACTGAATTAATAGTGAGAATATGAGCTGAAGCATATGATCTATTTCAATTAGATTCCCACTGGTACCAATTCTATAACCAATTTTTACGCTATCTACTCACAGTATTAGGCATTTACAATTGTTAACATAAAATCAGATATTCGTTCTAGTTATTCTATTTGTTTTGAAAATGAAACCTCAAAATATTTACACTACATCATCTGCTGAAAGCTATCAACATTCATATGGCTTATAACTAACTAAAATACTTAACTAATTTCAAAAATGAAACCAGTCCGGCCCAGTCCAAATTACACATACCTATAATCAAAGCTAATTGGGGTCTAACTATGCAGTCTACAGTTCAGAGATAAGCTGATTGCAAATAAAAACAAAGCTACTCTAAAACTATAGCAGAAACAGAATCATTGACAGCACAACAAGATTGCAACTCTACTTCATTTTTCAGCTAAGAATCGACATGAATTTCAGGACATGTACCTGGAATTAAAGCAAAAGGAGGAGGAAAATTGAGGTCAGCTTAGGAAGCAACAGTTCACAGCAGCAAAATAAACCAGTTTCAGTACCAAGTCAATAACACAGCACCCAGGAGAGTAGTTGATGATCAACAACAACAAAACAATCCGAAGCACACTCGTTTGACCTCAAATTTGTCTAAAACTGAACTAGGGCTCAAAACTAACTTCGAACAAGGAAATGTAATAGTATTTTTTGGATTTTTTACTGGATATTTGTATGTTTTTGGACTTTTTCAGGAATTAAGAGATAAAACGAAGGCTTATACAATAGGAATTCAGATTTGAACTTCATTTGTTTTGAAATTTAAATTTGAGTTTCAGCTATTAAGAAGGGGATTTTTGGGGAAAATTATAAGCTGGAAATTTTGGGAATATTTTCCAGAGGTTCTAAACTTCTTAATCAAGGTACTAGGGCTGCCTTTTATAGGCAAAGGAAGGGGGCAGAATGTTCTGGAAGTTTTTACTCATTTTTCCCCTTTTTATTTTCAGAAATTGTGCCTTAATCCCTGATTTTATGGCTTGTTGCCCAAGTTACTGCATTAAGAGTGCAGAAACTTACACTAAGGCCCCCTTCTAGAAGACCCTAGGGTGCTCTTCTACCTATGGAATACCTATACTACCCTTATTTGAGTGCTGAAATTACTTGTTCTTAACAAACCAGCCCAATTTGGATGCCTAAACTACCCTTGATTGCTCCTAAAATTACAAACCAAACCCAACCCCATTTGCCTTAGTTAAAATTCAACTATGGTTAATCTAGGAGTGATTTATTCAGCTATATCCAAGCCCTAAGCCTAATTAATTTGAAAATGAACACTAAACTGAAAAACAATTAAAACTAAGCTAAATAAACTAGCAGAAATATTAATTCAATCACACGAAAAATCAAACAACAGCCAAAACAAATTTGAAACACAATTAAACTAAAAACTAAAAGGAAACAAAATCAGATTGCAAAGCTAATATACATGTGTTTAAACCAAATAACACACTGTTTATCAGAATTGCCAAATGATTAATTGAATCAAAAATAGAACTAACAGAAAATCTAACTATACTGCAACTCGTATCCATCAGAGTTAAACTAAAATTTAATCAGTCAAAAACAAAAAATCAAAATTAAGCTAATCATGAACCAAATACTGGAATTCAAGTTAAATTGAAAGCAAAGCAAACAAGAACATAAAAAAGAAAAGAAAGAAAAGAGTTTGATGGATTTCTTTGACATTTTGGATCATAACCGCCTTTAATCACGTGTTTTTATAAGAAACACATGATTAAGGGCTACTATAGCACAAAATCAAAAGAAATCCTAAAATTATGGATTTGAAATTCGAGGGATTCGGTGGTGATTTGAGGGAAACAGGCCATGGATTTGTGAAGAGGGAGACGAGGAGGTTATGTGGTGAAACTTTGGGGCCGTTTGGATGAACTAAGGTTTTGGCCCGATTTTAGATTTAATATTCGAGAAGATTGGCTAGGAATTGAGGGATGGCATTTGGGGATTTGGAAAGAGGAGGGGACGAGGATTCAATGGTGTAATTTTTGGGAAATTTAGAGCATCACCGCCGGCGGAGGCGATTTCCGGCCGGCGGCAGACGGCGGAATAAGGCGTAGACTCGGCGGGGTGATGGTGGCTTTACACTGGCGTTACAGGGAGGGGGTGTACGAGGAATATGATTTGTGTTTTAGGGTTTATGTGGATTTTCGGAAAATTTTATGTATTATTGACAATCAATTAGGGTCGTCGGATTAGAGAGCATTGATGACTTGGATTGATGCACGCCCAAGACGGCATCGTTGGGAGGGGCAGATTTGGATCGGGTATTTTGTGGATTGGTCCGGGGAACAGGTATGTCACGACCCCAACCCCGGTCGTAATGGTGCCCAACACAATTGCTAGGCAAGCCCGACCATTGTAACACTCTCAACCCGAGTATGAAAACTCATCACCAATTAATTAGATATTTATAACAATTAGCAAGATTAATAATTCTAATAATAGATAAAAACAATACGGAAAACCATAGTAATACCAATATAACTCCCAAAAGATCTGGGGTCACGAGTCTAGAGCCTTTAAATACAAATGAGTAATGAATTCTCAAAATATATAAGTCTAGGATGCGGAAATATAAATAGATAAGGGGGAGAAGTCGGGTCCTGCGGACGCCAGGCAGCTACCTTGACAACTCCTGAGATAATCTGGAGAGCAGCAACAACGCTACTAAGCCTCCGGAATACCTGAATCTGCATGCATGGTGCAGGGAGTAAAATCAGTACTTCCAACTCAGTGAGTAATAAGCATATATAATGACTGAGAATGAGAATACCCGAAATACCACAATGTAAAGCTACAAACAACATTTTAGCATAATTAACGGTAAAAATGGCAAAAAGACAATGACAGACAAATATCAATGTATGAATGCAATGCAATACACATGACCGCTGCGATGCGCAGCCCGATCCATTTGGATACCTGCGCTCACTGTGGGGGTTCATACTCCGGAGGGGCTCCTACAGCCCAAGCGCAATATCATCGTAGCATTCGCTGCGGCGTGCAGCCCGATCCACATTCAATCCAGAATATGCACGTGAGCCACACAGGCAAAATCAAGTTTATCATTCTCAGTTCCAATTATTAGGAAATATAGATTAAGTTTTTAAAACCTTAGTAATTGACTAATCATGTCGAAACAGTATTTAACTCAAGACTGAAATCATGTAACATGTTAAGCATCCTTGAAACAGTGATGATAATCCCTAAGGGATTCACATGATCGGCACACAGCCCAAATATACTCATAAAAATCCAAGTAGGATGTTTACTAATCAATTTCTAGTCAATAACATAGTATGAACATCACTCGGGACGGACTAAGCCATAGTCCCCAATCACAAATGACCCCGCACTCGCCATGGAGTACGTGTCTCGCCTCAATATAGCGTCACAGTGTGATATACTGGGTTTCAAACCCTCAGGTCATCATCTACATCTATTATTCACCTCAAACCGGCCACAAGTCTAGCTCACAATGCCCTTTCCTCGCGAATCTACCTCCTCGCGCATTGAATCTGGCCAAAACCATAACTAATGCATTACAATAGGCTAAAGAAACATAACCCAATCAAAAGAATTTGAAAAACACCAAAAATCACAAAGTTGGCAAAACCCGAGCCTCGGGCCCACTTCTCGAAATATTATGAAATTCACATCACCGGATTCCTTGTCTCGCCACGAGTCCGTATATATAAAATTTACCAAAATTGGAGTTCAAATGCTCCCTCAAATCCCAAATTTCCATTTCAAAAACCCAAGCCCTAGTTCTTCAAAATTTCACCCAATTTTCCAAGAATTATAGGTTGATTCTTCAATAAAATAGCGTTTCTAGGTCACGAGACTTACCTCCAATCGATTCTCATCAAAACCCTCTTCAATTTCTACCAAAAAGCTCTTGAGGTGGTTCAAAAATGGAGGAAATGATAAATGGATCGCGGATGAAATATCCTTAATAAACCCTTTTATCTCCAGCTTTTTCTTCTATGCGAACGCGAGACCACTCTCGCGTTCGCGATGCATAAATTTTTTCTCTGACAAAAGTTTGCTTCGCAAACACGTCTGATCTCCCGTGAACACGAAGGCCTAGCCCCTGAACCCACGCGAACGCGGCCTTCTGAACGTGAACGCGGCCTTCTGAACGCGAACGCGTTGAACACCCAGGCTGGCCCTCTACTTTCTTCTACGCGAACACGTGCCCAGCACCGCGAACGCGAAGCACCAACGCCTCAATCTACGTGACGCGAATGTGATGAATATTTTCCTGACCTCCAAATTTAACTCTACGCATTCGCAACACATACTACACGAATGCGAAGAAGGAATTCTCTGCAACTCCACAGCTGGAAAGCCAGCAATCACACAAGTCCAAAAATGATCTGTTTGATCATCTGAAGTCTCCCCGAGGCCCCCGGGACCTCAACCAAAAACACCAACATACCCCACAACATCATTCAAACTTGTTCTAATCATCAAAATATGCCAAACAACACAAAAATCATCAATTCACCACAGATTCATGCTTAAGTTTTCCTCAAACTTCCGAAAAACACATTCGATAAAAAACCCGACCAAAACACCTCCAAATGACCTGAAATTTTACCCGCACATCCAAAATCACCTAATGGAGCTACTGCAACTCTCGGAATCCCATTCTGACCCTCGGATCAAAATCTCACCAATCAACCGGAATTCGCCAAAATACTAACTTCGCCAATTCAAGACTAATTCTACACCGGACCTCCAAAATCAATTCCGATCATGCTCCTAAGTCACAAATCATCACCCAAAGTTAACCGAATTACCAGAATTCACATCCGAGCCCTCTAACTATATAGTCAACTCCCGGTTGACTTTTTCAAAACAAGCTTCCTTTAAGAGACTAAGTGTCTCATTTCCATCTAAAACCAATCCAACTCTATCCGATCACCTCAAATACTGATATTGAAACATAGAAAACATAATATGGGGGAAACGAGGTGGTAACTCACGTGACGACTGGTCGGGTCGTCACATCCTCCCCAACTAAAACAAACGCTCGTCCTCGAGCGGGTCAAGAAACATACCTGAAGCCTCAAATAGGTGAGGATATCTACTCCGCATCTTCTGATCGGTCTCCCAGGTAGCCTCCTCCACGAGCCGACCTCTCTACTACACCTTCACCGAAGCTATATCCTTTGATCTCAATCTCCGACCCTGACGACCCAAAATAGCCACTGGCTCCACATCATAGGTCAAATCAACATCCAACTGAACCGTGCTGAAGTCTAACACATGAGACGGGTCTCCAACATACTTCCGAAGCATAGAAACATAAAATACCAGATGAACCCCTGATAAGCTGGGTGGCAAATCAAGCATATAGGCCACCTACCCAATCCTCCTAAGTATCTCAAAAGGACCAATGAACGTGGGCTCAACTTCCCTTTCTTTCCAAATCTCATAACGCCCTTCATAGGCGAAACCTTCAACAAGACCTTCTCGCCCACCATATAAGATACATCTCGAACCTTCCTGTCCGCGTAACTCTTATGACGCGACTGAGTTGTACGAAGTCTCTCCTGTATCACCTTTACCTTATCTAAGGCATCCTGGACCAACTCTATCCCCAATAGCCTAGCCTCGCCGAGCTCAAACCAACCAACCGGAGATCTACACTGCCTCCCATATAAGGCCTCATACGGTGCCATCTGAATGTTGGACTGATAGCTGTTGTTGTAGGCAAACTCTGCAAGT